>JAJOOD010000495.1:0-16559 GCA_029582525.1 Solanum tacnaense
GTTGTGGATTTAGTTACCCATTTTAGTAAGAACACAATTCATATTTTTAGAAGAAGAAATCATGAACTTACGTAATGAGAATGATAAACCCAGAATTTCAACTTGAATTTCCAAACCAAAATCTTCAAAACAAACTTAGGAAATTAAGAATTGCTAAAGTTGCAAGTTAATCTCCAAAGCCAAAAACTAGAACTTAAATAAAAAAGTCTAACCTCCAAAAATGAGGTTTACATGCCCTATATATAGAAAAATAAGTCCTAACTAAAAAGGAAACGAAATAAGGAAATAATGTTTCACGACACGGTTTTGATAGACGATACTGACCTACGGACCGTGGATTGAGATACGGTCCGTAGGTCCCTTCCGTGACTTAGGACTTGGGCAAATTTCTAACTTCAAAATCTTCAAATATCTGAACCATACGACGGAACACCAGTACGGACCGTGGATTGATCTACGGTCCATGGATTCTCTTCCGTAGCTCCATACTTAGAATCTTCAAAATCAGGTACTGGAATCCCTCTCTGAATCATTTGACGGATCAGCAATACGGTCCGTAGATCAATCTACGGTCCGTTGATTGCAACTGTGGTTCCACACTTGGTCAAGAATTCCCTGATTTTCTTTCAAGACTTGCCTGCCCATCTACGACACCTATTTAGGAGCGTGAATGGACCTACGATCCGTGGATCACTTCCGTAGATGCCCTTTTCTGCACATCCTTCAGTTGCGTCTCTCAGTTTCCACGTCTGAACATATTTCCTGCAAACATGAGAAATATACATAAAAACCAATACAAAATGGCCCTAGACACACACAACTTTTAAGTGAAATGTATTAAAAATACCGTAAACTCACGGTATATCAACACCCTCAACTTAAATTCATTATTTGTCCTAAAGCAACCCACTAACACTCTAAATGACACTTTGTATAGAAGTAAGCATTTCAAGCACAATCAATCACATGACTCTCTACCTCGACTCTCTTCTCGAGTGCAAATCTTTTCTCTGAAACTCAACAAGCTAACTTGTGCGGATCCAAACATGACAAAGACCGACCAACGAACAAACAACATACACTGTTTTACTATCACCAAGGTACCAACTTTCCGACATTGTAACTAGTGCCCTTACTTCAAACGAAATCCCTTTTTCACACAATAAATTTGATTTTGAGTACAAGAATTTATTCAACACTCACACTCAGAAGTAACTTCGAGTACATGTAGTGCTCAATACCATAGGCTTGCCCTTATTTTCACTACTTAGAATCTCCAAACTAGGTTCTAAGATCACTATAGGACTTTCTTGTCTTGTAACATAGGCTCAGGGTCAGGTGTGGTACATTTGGGTACGTTTTAGTGACTTTCTGCCCTCCTTGTTATTAAATTAGGCTTTCTACCTCTTTTTTCCCTATTTTTGACATCCTACCATTTTACCTTCTTTCCCTTAATTCTCTTCAACCATGAATGTGACTTTAGACTTTGTAGCTCTTTATTTTTCACTTTCATCTTTTCCTTGTATTTTATTCTTTTCTTTAGCTTTCAACAACTCACATCCTTTCCTCTCTTTTCTTTTTCTGTTTTTCAACATCAAACTCTTTTCATACCTATTTTTCTTTCGATTTCCTCTTTCATAGCCACCCGCAACTTCTGGATTTTCCATTGGTTGAGGTGCACAATACCTAATGTCGGATCAGGGCCAAGATTGAGGTTACTTTTTACATTAGCCACCCTCAACTTAGGCTTTTGGCCTAAGTTGAGGTGCACATGTCCATGAAGGGACCGGGGCCAACATAGTAGATTATGGGAAGGTGAGTTAGGGGTTTAGAAAGAAATGGTCTAATTTAGGCTCAAAGCATTTGGATCAAAGGGAGCATTTTATTTCATTTGGTTGGATTCTTCTTTTAGGCAATTTGCGTACTTATCAGAACAAGGGCCTATGATCACTTCCTATCTTCTAGAGTAGATTGTCTTAGCAGGACTAACCGGGCAAGTTCTAGATTGGCACAAAAAATGTTTGAACAATCAACTATTCTCACACACTCTTGGCACATAGTTTCATTATCAGATTACCCAGTTCAAGTTTTAGCTTAAGTCATGCCATCAAGTTGGTTCATTATCATGTCCTACTCAGAGATAATACATTCAACTCATTCTAGCCTACAGATTTTTAGCACATATCATTTTTGGACGGGTATCATATTTTTCAAAAAGTTGTTGTCATCATGCTTCATTCTTTCTCATGCTTCTACACATACAATCCTAACACATGCCGGTTCAACATAAATTAAGTAGTCTCTTGGGGGAAAAGAACACAGGCAAGAAAAACCAAAGAGAGGATTATGAGTTGGGTTACTCAGACTTCACCCTATCACTCACAATCCATTTACCCCACCCCCAATAAAAAATAGGCGCAATTGTCCCCAATGCACACAAAAACAGTAAAAAGTAATGGATTGGGTGAAGCAAACCTGTGGCGCATAGCGCCGACGAACTATCAACAAGAGGGTGGGTCCGTTTTCCCTGAGCCCACTGGATCAACACTTGGGTCACCCTCAGTAGTACCCATATCTCTCATCTCAGCACCATCAGTAGTGCTAACATCAACTCTCGCTGCACCATCAGTAGTGCTCACACTGCTAGAGGCACCCACACTTGGATAAACTTAAGATACATACCTGGGATCTACGGACACCATTCACGGTCCATGGATTGATCCACGGACAGTCGATGGGGTCCGTAGACCTCTACACAGTCCTTTTTCTACAGATTTTGCTTTTCATCCCTACACATGTAGCAACCGTTAGGCCTTTTTTCACAATTTCTGGACACTTTTTAGACACGGACCCTATGCTATATCTAGCCAACACTAATGCATAAAATAAAACACCTACCTAAAGGATAACGAAAATTCAAATAAACGAAGAAAAATCCTAAATCGAAAAGAAAAACCAATAGTTGGCTAGATTTTACATCTTGGGTTGCCTCCCAAGCAGCGCTTGATTTAACGTCGCGGCACGACGCAGGCCCCTTGATTACTCAGACTTCATCAATATGCCATGCCTCTATCACTGCATTTACACTCTCAGAATTTCCCATGTAACTTTTTATCCTCCGTTCGTCGGCTTTGAACCTTGTCCCGCTCCTTTTCTCGAGCTCAACCACTCCATGTGGGGACACTTGGGTCACTCTGAATGGTCCAGTCCACTGGGACTTAGATCTTCCCGGAAAATAGCACAACCTTGATTTATAAAACAACACCAGCTCACCAGGAGCTAGTTTGCGCTTTTCTGTCTTTTGAGCATGACGCTTCTTCTTTGTGTACAAGGCTGCACCTAACTTCTCCTTACTAAACACTTTGGCACCTCTTCCGAAAGTGTGACTCACCACCGATACCGATTTAAGATCACTTTTCTGCTTCATAGACCTACACACGTTAAAAGTCACCTCCTCCTTATTTAGTCGGAACTTCGTCTGCCCTTTCTCCATATCGATTAAGGCACGCCCAGTAGCAAGGAATGGTCTCCCTAAGATGATGGGGACCTCAAAGTTAACCTCGCAATCAAGTATAACAAAGTTTGTCGAAAAAATGAACGGCCCCACTTTCACAACAACATCTTGAAGCACTCCAATGGACTTTTTCACAGTTCTATCAGCCATAAGTAAATGCATCACAGTTGGTTTTGGAGTTCCTAAACCCAACTTCTTATAAATCGACATTGGCATCAAGTTATTGCTGGCACCCAAATCACACAAAGCTTTCGCAAAGTGCATCTTACCGATGGTGCATGGTATAGTGAAAGCTCCAGGATCCTCTCTCTTTTGTACTAGTGACCTCGTAGAAATGGCACTACAATGCTGCAACCTCTCATCATTCTCAAAACTAACAGCCCTTTTTTTGGTCACCAAGTCCTTCATGAACTTTGCATACCCAGGCATTTGCTCTAAAGCTTCTATCAAAGGGACATTCAACATAGTTATGAACCTACGGTACTTTCCTTCTTCAGCCTTCTACACTAACCTCTGTGGGAAAGGAGGTGGAGGTCTAGGCATGGGAACAACCTTTTGGGCTATCTCCGCTTCCTTTTCTATGGCATTTTTAGTCTCTTCGGTAACCTCAATCTCATCACCATCTGTTTCTACCACTTTTTCTGCATCGGATGGCATAGGGGGGTCTATAGTCTGCTTTCCTCCGCGAGTCGTGATTGACATACAATGCCCATCATTCTTCGGATTCTGGATGGTGTTGCTGGAAGCGTGCCTGGTTGGTGTGTATTCACAGTAGCAGATAACTGACTAAATTGCTGCTCAAGTTGCTTTATCTACACTGCACGAGCATCAACTTTCTTGCCAATTTCAGACAACTTAGTGCACATCTCGTTCACATTTTGATCAGTAGTGTCAAACTTCTTCAACATCTTTTGCATCATCTCCTCAACGCGTGACATACTACCCCCAGCTTCCCTATTACCAGGTTCTTGATTTTAAGGAGGAACATAAGGCCCAACCCGATCATTTATGTTGCCATAGTCGTTTCGGTTGTAGTTGTTGTCGCGATTGTAATTGCCATCCCAGACATATTGACCCTCTCTGTTGTAGTTGCCATAATTCCGACATTGATTTCTTTGACCTTGGTGCCAATTATCCGTATTGGGACCTTGGGAATTTGGTCAGAAACCCCCCATTGGATCATTCACCGCATAAGTATCCTCTTCATAGTAACACTCCTCAACCGGTGGTGGATTTCTAGTCAAATAATTCACAGCATTTACTTTCTCCGCACCTCTGCTCACATGCTTCAACACCAATGCTAGTTCGGTCCTCATCTGAGCCATCTCCTCACAAATCTCATCTGCAGATTGGTTGTTTGTAGCTTGAACGGCAAACGTGTTACTCCCAGTATCCGACTTTCTAGTGCTCCAAGCTTTGTTGTTTCGAGAGATCTTCTCCAGTTTCTCTGCAATCTGCTCAAAAGTGCACTAACCATGTGAACCTCCAGCAATATTATCAAGCGCTATCTTACTGTTGTCATCCTGACCTTGGTAGAAATATTCCTTCAGTGACTCATCATCAATTCGGTGATTCGGAACACCTCATATGAAAGCAGTGAACATGTCCCAAGAACTACTCACGGACTTTCCAGATAGTGCTACAAAATTGTTGAGTTTATCTTTGTGCTTCAGCTTCTTGGACACTGGAAAGAATCTTGCTAGGAACGCATCTCTCAATTGGTTCCATATGTAGATTGAATTATAAAGAAGCTCATTAAACCACATAGCAGCATCGCCGGTCAATGATAGAGGGAATACTCGCAATCCAATGACATCCATGTCCAGGTCCGGTCGACCCACACAACTTTTGCAAACACTCCTTAGCTTGGCTATGTGAGCATGTGGATCTTTCGATGCCACACCAGCAAACAAGCCTCTCGTTGTAAGCATCTGCATCAAACTGCTAGTCACCACAAATGTATGCCCCGGCAGTAGAAGAGGTAGGACAAGAGATCTGTCAGAATCAGCAGTATTAAAGTTGACCCTATAGTTATCATGCAATCTTGGCCCTAGTTGATCTTGTACCCTCACTGCAACTCTCAATAGATTCTCAGATGATTATTCTCATCACCAACCCTCGAAGGCTGCAACCCAACACCATCACCTACTTCTCCTACAATAGGATTAGCTGGCAATCCTTCATTATTCATTCTCTGTAAAGTTTTGTTTTGTTCTGGATCGTAGGGAGTAACTGGTTCTCCTTGACTCCGTGTACATGACATACACTAGAGTAGGAACCTGAGAGAGACAAAAACACAAGAAAAAAGTAAAATTAAGAAATATTTGACTTAAGTTCAATAACTTAGTTAAACTTAATCTAAAAGCCGAATTCCCCGGCAGTGGCACCAAAATTTGATACGCTCAAATTACACCTCCCTAAAGAAGCATAAACGATCGTTATCAAGTAAAGAACCCAACTTGTAGGTTGGGATCGATCTCACGAGGATTATGGTTTAGACTTAACTTAACCCACGATTATACTAATTTAGTCAATGTATTTCCAAAAATAAGTAATTAAGGAGGGGGGGGGGGCGGATTTGTGAATCAAATTCAGGAAATGATGTAAGTAATCAATGAGCAAGATTCAAACCTTAGTTGTTACCAAGATGATAAAGTAACTAGGGTGTACGTGTTCCCCATAAGCTCATAAAGTCGTAATCCTAGTAATAGAAATATTTTCCTAGTGTATTACATGCAAATTGATAGGTTAGGTATCTCTAAATCCTTGGTCCGGCATCTAGAGAAGTTCACCCCGCACCTTGGTCCGGCTACGTGTGTATAATTTACTAACCCTTATATTTACCTCATATTAGACAACACATCGATGTATGACTTAGTTGTCACCCTCGCACCAATCGACATTAGACTATTAGATAGTATCACACTAAATCTATGTTGATAATTCTTTTCTTATTAACTACCTCCTCGGTCCGGAAAGTAGCAACAAGGCGAGTTCTACGCGTGCACTCATTAAAAAGACTTCTAAACGAAAGAATTATCAATGCATGCAACAATACTATTCAAAAATTGCTTAGTTACTATTCAAACTTTGTTAATCGCTCAAGGTTCCCACAACCCTAGTCGTGGATTTAGTTACACATATTAGTAAGAACACAATTCATATTTTAAGAAGAAATCATGAACTTACGTAATAAGAATGATAAACCCAGAATTTCAACTTGAATTTCCAAACCAAAATCTTCAAAACAAACTTAGGAAATTAAGAATTGCTAAAGTTGCAAGTTAATCTCCAAAGCCAAAAACTAGAACTAAAATAATAAAGTTTAACCTCCAAAAATGAGGTTTACATGCCCTATATATAGAAAAATAAGTCCTAACTAAAAAGGAAACGAAATAAGGAAATAATGTTTTAGGATGCGGTTTTGATCGACGATACTGACCTGCAGACCGTGCATTGATCTACGGTCCGTAGGTCCCTTCCATGACTCAGGACTTGGGTAAATTTCTAACTTCAAAACTTTCAAATATCTAAACCAAACAACGAAGCACCAATATGGACCGTGGATTTATCTACGGTCCGTGGATCTCCTCCATAGCTCCATACTTAGAATCTTCAAAATCAGGTACTGGAACCCCTCTCTGAATAATTTGACGGATCAGCAGTACGGTCTATAGATCAATCTACGATCCGTCGATTGAAACTGTGGTTCTAAACTTGGTCAAGAATTCGTTGATTTTCCTTCAAGTCTTTCCTGCCCATCTACGACACCCATCTATGGAGCGTGAATGGACCTACGGTCCGTGGATCACCTCCGTAGATGCCCTTTTCGGTACATCCTTCAGCTATGTCTCTCAGTTTCCACGTCTAAACATATTTCATGCAAACATGAGAAATATACATAAAAACCAATACAAAATGGCCCTAGACAAACACAACTCTTGAGTGAAATGTATTAAAAATATCGTAAACTCACGGTATATCAGGCAGCAATAATCAAATCCCTCTTCTCAATAGGGGTGCCTTCCTTGATCCACCTCGCGGTGGTATCAGAAATCAAAGGTGTCAGCCAGCCTTTCAGATCATCCAAGGATAGAGCAACAGGCAATCCATCATACGGGTGTGTAGAATGCAGATCTCTACCTAGTACAACATTAATGTACTCATTGTTGCATCCGACCTCCTTGCCTCGGACCATGACCGCCTTAACCGGTCTGAACTCACTGACCTTCTTCTTGCTCTTGGGAACCAGATCACCATAAGTTGTGTAAAACTCACAAACCCAAGAGAGAATATAGGGGCCTTGGGACCTAGTCAACTACTCGAACCTGTGGAATTGGAGGGTCTCCATCACCTTTCAATCTGTTCAGAAGCCTGGGAGGAGGAAAGATAGGACGCGCAGGGGTCACAAGAGGTGTCTGAGCTAGCAATGATTCTATTGCATGAGGGGTGGCAGCTGAGGGAACTCTGGTGGACATGGGTTGAGATCAAGCCCAGATCTCATCTCTTCGGGAAATTAAAGGCTACTCTTCTTTAGGCTCAGAAAAATTAGCCCAAGTGTCAACAACCACTCTCTCAGCTGAGTGCTTCTTTCTTTTTCCTTTTACCTTTTGCCTTCTCTTCTTTTGAGGATTTGCTCCCCTTCATTTATGGTAATGCCCCGTGGCTTTTTCTGGGGTGGCCTATCTAGATTTGTTCGCACCAAGTCTGTAAAATATCAAACAGAAGTTAGAAAGAAATTGATTAAGAGTACAGAAATGCAGTTACAGATAGACTCGCCGATCCAGTCGGTGAGTCACCGAATCTCTTTGGCAGGTTAGATCGGGCTCGCCGAAGGGATTGACTAAAAAATTATAGCAAGTCGGCGATGGGAAGGCCCTTCGGTGAATCACCCACTACTTTCGGCGAGAAAGGGTTTGTCCGCCGAAAGTTACAGTGCAACAAAGGTTCAGGGGTTCAGACAAAGGGCGAACAAAAAGCCTTTCGGTGAGTCGCCGAGTGCTTTTGGCGATATCAGGCTTCTCGCCGAAAGTTACACAATCACTCAACAAATAAAGCATGAAATTAGAGGCGAGGTAGGGACATTAGGCGAACTGCCGAGTGGTTCGGCGAGCTCGACCTAGCTTGCCAAATGGCCGAACGTACCAATTTTCAACCCCACTTCTCAAATTCAACCCCGCAACCCCCGAAAACAAAATCAAAGCATGCACTAGTACAATTAAGCTCAGACCCATAACACCCATTGCCTCGGAATACTCAGACGTTTCCCGATTTTGCCAAATTTGGCCATTCGATGACTTTTGCCCTTAAGAATGGTGTCACCCACTCCACCATTTTGCAATTTACGCCATTTAGCACAAATACGGGCTACTCAGGTATCACCCAACAAATCTAACCAACGTGCAAGCACACCCCCACAAAATTTAACTTATTTTAAGGCACAAATTTACGGGCATTCGACGAATAAAACAACACGGGAAAAATTTTCAAATTAAAATCAGCATTTAAACATTCTAATCCTATCAGAGATGCCTAGCACACGACAATATGCTATGATCATTGCAAATGAGTACCAAATTTTTGAAAGTAAACTCGGGGTTCGGAAAACCAAACTTTTTGCCGATTAAAGTACTTTAAAATGCTAGGCGGCCATGAAATCCAACTCCAAGCACAAATCAACAACCAAAATACTTATGGAATACAAAAATATTTAAAATACTAACTTGGTTTGAGTTTGTGAAGTTTAGAAGCGAGCGAAAGTGAAGAGTTTGAAACTCTAAAACTTTTGGCCATAAATAACCGTCCAGTTCGCATCCATTCGGCGACATTAGTATTGCTTGCCAATCTACTCGGTGACGCGCCGAGTGGTCACTTACCTAACCGAGTTTTACAGGACCTTCAGTCAAAATGAGGGTCCAAACAGCGGTTTACATCGGGATCGCTGACATAGTCGGCAATTCGCCAATAATTTCATGTGCTCGCCGATTGTTACAGACTCTGATGTGAGAGTTTCTTAAGTCTAACGGCGGTCTGGGTCGGCGTTGCCGACCTCCTTGGTGATTCGCCGACTGGACTTATGTTCGCCAACCTGCACTTTTCAAATACTACCCACACTTCAACCTGCAAAATCAAAACACCATAATTTCTATAAAAAAATTTAAGCATTTAAGGGTTTTGGGTTGCCTCCCAAACAGCGCCTTAGTTAACGTCGTGGCACGATGCAAGTCACCATTCAAACCTCATTATAGGGGTTAGCCCTAGTATCACTAGGCAACCCCTCTTGGTGCTGTGAATACAGACATGACAACATTTGCCCTATTTGGGCGTGTTATAGCTGAATGATCATGAAATGGGAGGTCGTCATCTGATTCAGCATTTCGACATTCTCTTTTATCTCATTCAACACTCTATCTTGTTCCTCGATTTTGTGTAGAATGAGTGAGAGAACCTCTCCATTTTGTCCACCCTCATGTTGATTCATCTTTTTACACTTGCGAGGGGGAAGGTACTTGCTCTTCTTGTTGGAACTTGCTTCCAACTGCATTACTCTTTTGGACAGATCGTCTTGCTGAATCAACAAGTCGATTCATTCTTGGTCTTTCTTTATTTTCTTGTTGGCTTGAACCAACCCATCAAGACGCTTGACTACTACTCCATAGGGTCGTTATGTTGAACACCCTCCAAACAGTTGATCGACCACACTTCTATGTTTGGGACTAAGGCTTCTATAAAAGCATTCCAGCAACAATTTGTCTGGCAGTCCTTGATTCAGGCATTGCTGTAGTAATGCCTTAAACCTTGGCCACATATCATGGATAGCCTCGCCTTCTAATTGCTGGAACGTTAGAGGCTTATCCCTAAGATTCAACAACCTCAATAGGAGGTGATCCATTTGGGTAGCACTTTCACCCTTTACACTCATTTTTCCTGTTTCAACACAAACAAGCAAGACACAACTAAAAATTAAGTTAGTAAACTACGATTAACAAAAGCGAAATTCGACTCAACTCGAAATTCTCAAGTAACACCACTCCCCGGCAGCATCACCATTTTGATATTTGCGTAATCAAGACACAACTTCGAATTCAAGTGTCTACGATCGTACAATAGTAATATAACCCAACCGAATGGGTTGAGGTCGAGTCTCAAGGGAGCGGTTTCTGACAATTAAGAGTCAAGCGCGAATATGCTAGAGTTAACCATAGCTAAAAACATTATCGAGTAAAAACATCATAAATTAAGGGGTTGACATGAATGTCAATTATCAATTATCAATGGGGGGGTTTGTAGTCGATTAATAACTAAAACAGCGAAAATACAGAGATGCGAATATAGGGAGACTAGATTCTTGGGATGTGATAGAAATATGTGATAAACTACACAATCGGGTAAATGCTATTGATAGTCAATTTCTGAACATTTGTAACTAGGATAGACTTTTGTGGGGGTAAATTCTCTCTCGAGAAACTTACCACGAATCAACTCGGTTTCTCTCGAACACTAAGTTGCTGCTTTTAAGCACAGCCTCCGCCTTAGTCCACTCACTCTCTTGAGGTGAATGTGTGGGAAAAGTCCTAGGATTCACTCTCTCGAGTTGAACCCACGACGACCCAATAACCACCGACTATCGATTTAGTAGTCTTAGTTTTAAAAGCTCTCTCTCGAGCAAGCCAAAAACACTAAGATGAAATCGTATTTGCAATGACAATCCCATTAAGTTCAAACACAACTACTAAACGAAATCACATTTAAACAGTAAATAGACTAACAATAAGCATTACCCAATAGGAAATTTAACCCATATTTACAAAATCACACCCCAAGAATTGGGGTTTTAGCTAGACATAGAAAAAAGGAAGAAAATGATACCATATCGAAGTAACATCAACTGGGTATGATTTATGTTCACTTTAAATGAGTCTAGGATGAAGAATATTCAACACCCACTTCCAATTTCTTGGAATTGGAAGTCTTCCAATCTTCAAAGGCTAAGAACAAGGTCTCTCTACTTGAAACTTAGAAAAATAAAAATGTTGTATCTGAAATTGCATCCTACAATAAACATTCAAACTAGTATTTATAGTTGTCTAAAAATGTGCAGCAAAGGATCACTCGGCGCAGTTAGTCGGGATCGCCAATGCACTCGGCGATCCGCCCTTTGGTCTACTTCATTGTCTTTCAGCTTTTGCCTTCAGCATCTTCGCGTTCTGGATCATTGGGCGATATAGTACTGCTTTGCGGAACTGTTCGACGACGCACTGACTGCTCCTTTTCATCGCCGACTTGATCTTTTCCTTCAGGGCTCAGCACAGTGGAACTTTGGGCGAGGTTCAGGCCATTCGGCGACTCGCCTAATGCATTAGGCGATCCTCATGCCTTCTTTTCTTCGTCTTTTCAGCCGTTTTGTTCCTTTTTGCCAAGTAGTGTCCATGCTTTGCCTCAAACTCCAAATACCTGAAACTTAAGGATTTACATCAGTTATTGACACAAAATAGGCATTTGAGGACACTAATTCTATTAAATGAATCCCCAAATAAGTCCAAATTGTGGACTCATCAAGTAGCATATCTAGACAAAGCATTGAACTTGGCCTTATAAGCAGCCACAGTCATACCACCTTGCTCCAAAGCCATGAACTCATCCTTCTTGCGATCCCTCAAAGTCCTAGGCACATATTTCTCCAAAAATAGAGCATGAAATTGGGTCCAAGTAAGTGGAGGTAAAGTAGATGATCTGCATTCCATATAAGCTTTCCACCACTGCTTAGCCTCACCTTGAAGTTGAAAGGACACAAACTCAACCCCATACTGATGGACAATTCCCAACTTATGAAGCCTCTCACAGCAATCTAAGATGAACTCATAAGCATCCTCATTCTCAGAACCAAGAAACACAGGAGACTTTAGCTTCAAAAACTTAGTGAACATTTTATGCTCATTACCAGTCATAACAGAACCCAACAAAGGACGAAAGAAAGCATCGTTACCTCCCGTCACACCCGTCTTGGGCGCAGTGCTAGCAATTGGAGATTAGTAGGAGCTTGAGTTGCTTGAAAAGAAGGAAGCACTCCAGGACCAACCAACCCTTTCAAGAATGACATGATCTATCGAGCGAACACTGGGTCTATGGGAGAAACATCGGTAGTCTCAGCCTGCACCTCTTTCTCTTGTCCCACATCCTCAACATTCTCAATATCAACATTCTCCTCTACCTCTTCACAATGCGTATGAGGGTTCTCATTCACATGAGCATTCTCAACAGGAGCTTCATTCCTAGCAGGCGCTACTCTTCCACGGCCTCTACCCCTAGCTCTTCCTCTACCCCTGCCTCGACTGAGACCTCTCGCTGCAGATTCTTTAGTTGGAGCATTGACGGGAGCTACGAGCCTGACGTCGTTGTATCTAGTATTAATCATCTGCATACAGAAGAGTGAAGGAGGTTAGATACCAATTTGAATCATCAGACACCAATTGGAATCAAGTTATAGCACGAAACGAGATAAGAGAAAATAGAGAGATTTCCTAAAGTCCTATAGCCTCTCGAAGAAAAGTAAAGGCGTCCCTGTACAGTTCCGCGAGACTCTACCAGACTCATTTTGGTACATCGAGATCAACGAAGCTAGGCTCTGATACCAACTTTGTCACGACCCAGACCGTCATGATTGTCACTCACACTAACTCTCCGGTGGGAGAACCACTACTACAACCCAAACCAAGCAATTAAACCAAAACTAAGGCATTTAAGTTATGGAAGCAAGTTAAATTCTAAGGAAATAAATAGAATTCCCATAAACTCTAACAAAAGTCTAACAATAATAAACTAACATTGCAGAAATAATGCCTAGAACCTGAGAGTCAATGTACCAAAACATCTAAAGTTCAACAAGTCTAAACAAGAAGTGATACAACCCCAATCTAATGAACTAATCAACTAACTAGAACATAGTCTAAGTCCGGAAATAATGGACATAGACGAAAGAGAACCCATGGCAGCTCGGAAGAATTCGCTCACCCTTGAATTCGAACGATCACAGATCTCCTAAGCGAGGTCTGTCAGTAGCCGCTTGAAGATGCCATATACTCAACAAAAATAAAAGCAAGTGCAGTATCAGTACACAACCACAGTATACTGGTAGGATCATGCGGCTATCCCACTAAGTGCAACATACATAAGTCAAGCAATAATATAATCACATGCATATATCGAACATATACAATATCATCTACATTTACGAACAACGAACAACGAACAACTTTACATGTCTCAAAATACACAATTATGACAAGTCATTGGTTCTCTCATGGAACCTAAACCCAAACAGTTAGCATACCGGAACGTGGTACCCGATCCAATGATTATGCCATAACGTGGCAATCGATCCCATAATTATTCCGAAACGTGGCAACCGATCCAAGTTAGTTATGCCGGAACGTGGCAACCGATCCATTCAACACACCACAATCACAATCTCAAGTATATCCTCAAGATCATACATTTATGTCATGATTTCATGGTAACCATCATTCATCTATCTCATTTACAACAAGTGTGATCAGTAATGCAACATTCATATACATACATGTATCATAATGAAGTAAGAACAAACCTACATCACAGAATCATAGAATCACAACCATCACTTACCTCGAACCAAGCTTGAAACTCTAAGAAACTTGATCCTTCCCTTTCCGAATTCGTTCCGCTTGTTCTTGGTCTATAAATAATCAACATAATACGGGAATCATTAAACAATCACTAATTACCCAGATTACTAACAATTCTAATAACCCTAGATCATACCCATGATCCCAAGTATCCAAATGGGGTTGTTTCCACCATAGAATCTAGATCAGAACCCTTCCCCATCGATAATTACCCATTCTATTACGTTCTGCGAATCGAAAAATTGATTCAGGGAGTGAAAAGCTTACCTTTAGCCACAAGAATGGTGGAAAACTGTTAGGAGTCGCCTGGGGTTCGTACTTTAGCTCTAAAATTCGAAAAGTGAAGAATGAGGTCGTTTAGGGGTTTATTTACGACCTTAAGTCGCGTCAAACCCGCCACATCGGCCCTCATCCCGATTCAGTGGCAGGCGGCCAAAAACCCCACCAAGGTGGCTTGCACGAACCAGTGAGCTATTTTAAAGTATTCCAAAATCCCTATTTCACAACACACTTCTAACCCCACGACGCTCAGAAAATACCCTTCACTCTAAGATCGATTTTAGGAGTTCTATTAGCCCGAATTCAATTCCATAAAGTCGTACGGATTTCTTAACGAGTTATCTAACCACTCATGTAACCAGAATTATAAATAAATCACCTGATTGCTACCAGATTTCCCTACATCATAAAGACTCCAATTTCGTCCAAATCTGGACTAGGTTGGGAAAATCTAAATACTATGAAAAAGTTTTTCGACCCAAAATTTTTCCCCATTGGCTTTTCTATAACGACAGAACCCGGTCGTTACAAAATGGCTCTAGAAACGAATAATCATATTATGTCTACCAAAAATTAGAAGCCAACATGCCTTCAACATTTTTTTTATTTTATCCTTTAACACAGCAAGTCAGCAATATACTCCCTTTGTCTCAATTTACATGGGACCTTTGAAATTTTTGAGATTCAAACTTCTATTCATATATCCCAATTTACCATAGGATTCAACTCATCAGCAAGTACCCTTTTTAGTGACAATGAAAAAGAATCAAATCATTTTCGAGATGCTATAAATGATACTGTATACTGGTAAAGGAGTAAAGTCATACAAATTCAACCATGCACTAATTTACTTGAAAATTTTAACTCTTGAATTCACTATTGAAATAATTATAAAAAAGAGAAAACTAGCATTTACTCATAATGCAACAAAATAAAACTCAAAAGTAACATCAAAATTAAAATCAAAATATGAAGATAAAATAACAGTAAGAAAAAACGACCCCTTAAGCTGATCAAGCAGTTGATTTGGGCAAATATCGCTTAAAAAAATAGACCTGAAACGAAAACACCAGCTTGAGAAGGTGAAGAGCGGTCTTTGTAAATAATTTTAATAAAAAATTGCAACTAAACCAGGGAGGTGAAATGAAGATGTTTCTAGAATTATTTAGCTAATAAATATATATATATGAGGAGTTGGATTCTCCATTAAATAAATTGGAAAAAGATTTGGGGCGAAAAGTTGGAGGAAAAAAAAACATACCTAAAATGAAGATGAAGAGAATTGAAAGAAGATACATATGCCAACAAAGTTTCCACTCAATTCTCTTCATGCATTGTTTGTGTGGAATGTTTATAAAGAAATGGATGGTTCTAGAGTAATGCAGAGAGTGTATTTGTTAGTGTATATTCACATTTTTACCTTTGGCATTTCTACATAGTAAGAAAAAGAAATGGATGGTTCTAGAGTAAGGCAGAGAGTCTATTTGTTAATGTAAATTTACATTTTTACCTTTGATATTTCTCCATAGTAAGAAAGAAAAAGACAATATAACTGAAATGAAAATAAAGGAGAGTTTCTGATTTACTTAAAGAACATTATATTTTGTGAACTGTAAATTTGAGACTTAGCAAATGCACCAAAATAATCTTCCTTTATTCATAGGTTCCAATGCCTTTTTATAGGAAATACATGAAAGTTAAAGAAAAACGAAAATACAGGACATGACTCAACTAACTCCACTACTGACAGAAAAATAGGAAATAGAAATTGACTTGTTCCAACCCTGAAGAATAGGTCTTTGTTGAAGTAAACTAAAACTGAAGAAAAACTAACTCAACACTCCCTCCCTTGAACTGAACTCAATCAAGAGTTTCAATTCACAATTTTCATCCCAAATGCTTCTCTGATGCTTTGAAATGATGCCATCTTCAAAGGCTTTGTCATTATGTCTGCCAGCTGCTCCTCAGTGCTGCAATAGACCAATTTAACAACACCTTCATTTTCCAACTCTCTGAGAAAATGATATCGAACCCTTATGTGCTTTGACTTTCCGTGCATGACAGCATTTTTTGACAACTTGATAGTGGATGTGTTGTCACAA
>JAJOOD010000496.1:0-79648 GCA_029582525.1 Solanum tacnaense
AGATTGGTCATTTGGGTTTTTCTGATAAGAAACTAGAAAATTCATAGGAAACAATTCAAGAAAGAAATTCAAATTAGTCATGTCAAATGTAAAAGTATTTCAAGAGAATTTCAATCATAATTTTGATAATTAAGAGATCAAGCCTGATCTAGGAGCTACAACACTTTTAAATTTATTAATTTTGAAACTTCTTATAACCGTGCTTATATCCCAATTATTACCACTCATATTAGATTTATATAAAATTATATTTAGTAGTTGTAAAAAATGGAGCATGGAGCAAGAAAATCTCAAGAAGTAAAAAATGTGTTTTTAAATAAAAGCTAATGATGGTTTGTGTGAGAGTAGAGGGGGAGGGGATGACTTATGAAGACTTATAACATATAAAAATAAAGAAAATAGCTGAGTAAAAAAGATACTTGAGTAGGTAGAAAATTGTTATTGGATGAAGAACATTGAACATGATTTATTCATTATATAGATGAACTCTAAGGAGGCATGGGGTACCCACCCACCCCAGCTCATCCAAATTCACTTAGAATTTAATGCATATTAAATATTTTGTTTTTAATTTAGGGTGAATGAAATTGACCTATACAACATAAGAAGATAAAAAATAATCTCAAATAATTCTATGCCCCCTATATTTAAGATTATCTAAAATTTAATAATTCCCACCAAAAATAAATCTTAAATAGTGAAACAGAGGGCCCCTAAAATGAAATTTACAACTTCAATATTTTCTCATGTCAAGGTCCCTTTTGACAAAGAATCTGCATAAAGGTTAAGACTATTATGGTTATAGTACTTGTTATGATATTATGGTTTATATGGAAGATAAGAAACACTAATCTTCATGGTGGATAGTTCCCTTATGAGAAGGTAATTCATGAGATAAGTTATTCCAATCATAACTTTATCTTCTTAAACTTCCCTTTATTGTCAAATTTATCTATGAAATGGCCTCATATGTTACGATTTCCGGAAGAATGAATGTCAAGTTAATGACATATGGTTGTGAGAGGAATCCCTCTTATGTTGGATGATTTATATGCAACACAAATAATGCATCCAAGGGTAACCCTGGTCCTAGTGCTACTGTTATTTGTGTCAAAAATAGTGAGAGAATTATTTTAGGGGTGAAAGGAAGGAGAATTATTGATTTCAAAAATCTTATTACTGAAGTAGTAACAATTAGAGAAGGGATTTAGTTTTGTAGTGATAGAGGTTATATTCCTCTGACTAACTTGTTATGCTCAATATATAGAAAAGAACATAGAAAGTGCTCTAGAGTGTTGTCAAGGAGGTTGAAGTTGTAAAATAGTAACGGATGATGACCCAATTCAGTTAAAACACACTCTTAGGAAAGGCAACACACTGACTAATTTTTTTTGCCAACTTATCTGTTCATTTTACAGGTATATACATGATAGAGAATTTTTAAGATATTCCAATTCTAGCAAAGTGAACCATGAACATGTTTAAAATGAGTTTGCCTCATTTAAGACTTAAATAAAAAACAAATAACTTTATATCAATGTTCATTTATCACATAGGTTGCATCATGAAGAGCTGGAAAATAGTTAATCAATTAATGACCAACCTAATGTTAGTTCATATAAACTGTTAAATATGCCACTAGGTAAGAGATTAAGGTGAACAATAGTAATTGACTACTACTTAAGTATTTAAGTGATTTATTTTATATTGTTTTAACATGCAACTATGTGATTTTCTTTGTTGTTTTAGGGTTATTTAGCTAATATTTACTCATTTATCATACATATTTACTTTCTTCCCATTGTTTGTGGCATTAGTCTCTTTAAGATTCATTCTATCAGGGGAGAATAATGGAGAGGGTCAATGAGTTCTTAACAACTAATTCTCTCTAAATTTTAAACAGTAACTTAGTTAGAGATTACTATTGTTCTATTTTCTAAAATTTATTTTTATTAGTGTAACAATCCAACTCACCAAACTGTGCGGGTACCTACTCTAATACTTATATAGGAAAACACTCAACCCCAAACTTAACCTTCAGATGAAGCATGTCCCACATGATCACACACAAATTCATAACTGAGTCCATCTCACCTTTTTCATGTAACAAGGATCCTTAAAAATCATCCAAAGTATTCAACATGTAAATATGGTATATACAAGAACCGTCCCAATATTTAAACACAAACCCAGCCACTCATGGACTAACATGTCACAAATATAACATAACAAATAAACTCAGTCTCTCATGGAACTCACACACAAATTGTTAGTGTACTGGCATGGTATCCGAGCAAACCATTATTAGTACATACTAGGCGTGGAATTCGAGCCAACCAGTAGTATTATGTATCGATGTGGTACTCAGGCCAACCAGTAGTATTCCTGTAACACCGAAGTTGGAAAGTCAAATTGGAAAGGAAAGCTTTCATTTGTTTGGCTATTTCTTCAAACCCATGAGATCCATCTACAGTTCGTAGGAGCATCTATGAGTCATTGATAGCGTTCGTAGGAACTAAGTTGAGATTTAGGAAAATTTGATTTTTCAAAGTTGGGTCTACGATTGAGTAGGATGGTTCGTAGGATGAATTACAGGCCATAGAAAGTGCTCGTAGAGTTGATTCAGACTTGGTAAAATTTTGGACTCAAAGTTGAGGACTACGGGTAAGGTCAACGTACTGTAGACCAACTGACAAGTCGTAAGACTAACTCGTAGGAATTGGCCAAGATTTTAGGCCCTAGTAAGTGATTCGACGATTGACCAGTATGGGGCGTAGAAAGATCTACGGACCACAGGTCGAAACCGTAGGTAAATTTGGTAGTTTCTAAATTGAGGGTGTTTTGGTCATTTTCTACCCACCGAAACCTAAACTACTTTTGTTTGGACCTATAACTTTTGTATAACCTCTTTTACTCTTACAAACTAAGCCTAATTTCTTCCATTCACTTAAATTCCCTAATCCCTCTTAACCTTCCAGGTGAAGAACTAGATTTTCAAAGGATTCAAGGCCTCAATATCCATTGCTTTTTGTGCTTTGATTATCAAGGTCGTGGGAATTCACCAATTGATTACTTTCATCCATTGGGTCCCAAAAGAACTCCAATCTCCAATTCAATTAGGATTTTATGTAAATCTTCATGGATCCTTTTTATTATAATTCAATTAATTTTGTTCTATCTTATTTTGCATTATTTAACCTAATTACATGATTTATAATTGATTTCATACTGACCCATGTTTTATGCTTTGAATTTTACCTATGAACTAAGAACAATGATCATGAATTGATATGAGATTTTGTGCATATTTTATGAAAGGATGAAATTATGATTTAAGGATGATTTTAACTTTGTCTCCTTTTGTGAAGTTTTAAGCTTATTTTTGGCGTAAAATAATAATACAGTACAAAATCAATCACAAATGGCTTAAATAATTTCAAATTATATTATAATCCCAAATGCTAGGCCAACCTCATGATTTTCCCACCTAATCTAGGTCTTTCTCACTATTAATTCACCTAGGATTATCAAAATCATGGTTACACTAGTGCCATTTGGTAAATAAAATCAAGAATTGCTTTTTTAAGAACTACCCAAGGTGTTACACCCTAAAATCTTCAAAAAATCACATTTTCCCTACCTTAGGATGAATTCAACCACCACCACCACCCCCCCCCCCCGCCCACACACGGTCACAAATATCTTCTCTAAGGCCTAAAACTTAAACTACAAAAGTAGGGGATCAGATTGCTTACCTTTACGAAAAATCCTCATGAAAAACTGTTAAATTTGCCTTCAATCACCTATTTTTTTCTTATCCAAAACGTTCTTGGATGAATATGGACAATTTTAGGGGTTTTTCCTACATTTACAACAACTTATCCCACTATAGCAGCCTGGACCGACTATTTTTCTTACTCGGAATGACATGACGGCCTTTTACAATAGATACTAATTTACTCATTGCTCGTTCCCGAGCGATCACACAAGAAACAATTGGGCTAAGTCAAGAAGAACGTAGTGCCCGACTCCTTAAACAAATAAGGATGTTTGTCCCCTAGGTCCTCCTTGATTTATCAAGTAGCTTACTCAACTATATGATGCTTCTATCAAACCTTTACCAATCAAATTGCCTCTATTCTCAACTTTTGGACATCATAATAAAGCATAGCAACTGACTCTTCTTCATATTGTAGATCCTTGTATAGCACTATTAAGTCTCACTTGATAATGTACTCCCCATCCCGTGGTACCTTTTCAGCACGGATGCATGGAACACTAAATGGAATATAAATAACTTGGTGGCAAGCTAACCTATACACTATTGGCCCTACATTGTCAAGAACCTCAAATAACCCAATATGTCGAGGGCTATGCTTACCTTTCTTACAGATACTCATCACACCTTTCATTGGTTGCACATTCAATAAAACATGTTCAGCAACCTAAAATGCCATATCCCATACATTGCAATCTGCATACTCCTTGTTTCTACTTTGAGCTGCCAACAACATGGTTTTGATACCCCTCACCTTGTTCTAAGCTTCCTTTATCAAGTCAATGCATAGAGGCTTCACGTCACATGCTTCAAACAACACAATGAGAAATCTATATCCCCTCACATAAAGTGTCTCAAAGGATGTCGTATTTATACCGAAGTGATAAGTATTTTTGTATGAGAACTCACACAATGGTAAGAAATGATCCCAATGGTGCAAATCGAATCATACTTCCCCAAAGCCTTAGGAAGATCCACCACGAAGTCCATGGCTATTATTTTTCATTTTCATTCAAGAATGGGCATCTCTTGAAGAAAACTATGTAGGCATCTAGTCTGATATTCCATCTGCGGACAATTCTAACACTTGGACACTTACTCCACTGTGTCCCTCTTCAATCTAGGTCAACCTAGGGTTGCCTAAAATTTCGAAATATCTTGGTTAGACCCGGATGAATCAAAACCTATGAATCATGAGATTCTACCAACACGTTTTGAATTAAATCATCAACTCGAGGAACGCAAACCCACAAACTAAGAGTGAGTGTCCCACATGCATCAAGGGTGGAATTCCGGGCCTCTCCGAACACCACTTTTTTTCGGACACATTTATGTTATTTCACACTGATATGAACTCAAACCGTATATTTTAATTGTTTGGAAACACAATGCAAAAATAGGGGAAACAAAGTTCAGATTCTACCTCACCATTTCCACTATAGAGACTGACACACCACTATCACGACTGCTTTCATAGCAGAAAAACTCCCACTATAGTGGCCTAGTCGCGCTATGTAGCCTCGACGAGTCCAGCCCATAAATTTTCTAAAATAAGAATTGTTTTCCATTTCCTTATCCCTACCAACTCTTGAAACACATAACTATTAATAATATAATCGCAAGATCAATCTGAGACATAGGTATCCTAGATATGTGCATCATAGATTCAACACAAACCCCGAGGTCATATCCAGCAACATATAATTAGGCACCTAACACCACGTTCTCACAAAATTAATTATGAATAACACTAGAAAGTAGTGCATAATATCACATTCTCACTATCATACCAGAAAATCCTCTTCCCTATGGTTCCCAACCAATACCAACTGTTCCAAAATCAGAGTTTCCCCACTGTCACAATTTATCCTTTTCCCTTACCATTTGTACCAATGGTAAGTCCGTGCCAGTTTAACACGGCATTTCCAATCAATAACATAACCATTAAATTATAGGATTGGACTATACCAAAACATGTTCAGTAAATCATATTGAAATTTATCATTAATTTATCACACATAATCAATTTAAGTACTTTTCTTGTCCATAATATCATACAAATACAAGTAATTACACTTCTCGCACATGCAAAAATTCAGGAAATACAATGCACAAAGTAACAATCATTAAGTTATATTGTTATGGAAAGTCAGGTTCATTACCTCTTATTCATATCATTAATGACCACAAACTGATCACCCAAGCATTCACATGAATCTTAAAGCCAGATACCAATTGAAACCTTCTCAGTTCTAATCTTTCCTTGCTAGAGTCCCTTCAGTTGTAACAATGGAATCTAGTTTACCTCGTCGAGAAACCAATAGGAATCCCTAGATACAATTGGACTCACCTCATATGACAAGAGACACGCCACACAAAAGGAGTGAAGAAGTGACACAAGATTCTAAAATGATTTATAGCGTGATGATCCAATATGGACTCTAATACCAAATTGTCATGATCCCATAGCGTCAAACTTAACGTCTCATATGATCACACATGTGGGATCTGATACCAAATTGTCACGATCCAATCCACTTGTCATACATGAACCTACTCTAACACCTAGATAGGAGAACCATTAACCCCAAACTTAATGTCCGACGTGATCACACATAAATCCATATGTGATTCCAACTCACCTTTCAAGTAACCTAGACCACTCAAGAGTTCATAAAATATCATTTGTAGTTTTTGACATGAAAATATGATCTACATAAGAACCATCCCAGCACTTAAACACAAACCAACCATTTATGGACCAACACGTGACAAATATAACACAATAATTAAACATAGTTCTCTTATGAAACCCATACACAAATTGATACTATATCGGTGTGGTTTCCAAGTCAACCACTATTAGTACATACCAGGCGTGGTATCCGAGCCAACCATTAGTATTTTTTATTAGTGTGGTACTCGAGTCAACCATTAGTATTATATACTAGTGTGGTACCCAAGCAAACCACCAATCACAAACAACATGCACAATCAAAATCACAATGAACAGCCCCACCTGAAGCCATGTGTAAATTAAATAGGTTCATTGCATGAGATTATAAACATGAAGTCATTTCACATTCACCCTTTATTTTCCTGAGCATGCATTACACAAACATTTCACATGGAACAGTCAATACGAACACACACATACATATATACACCTATATATAAATAGCCCAATATTGGACCCCATTATTACTACACATTCATTAACAGGAAAATACCTCCCTAGTCCATCGATTAATACTCTTCCCATTCATTTAGCTCCCCTTGATTATCACAAGTCCCAAAATGGCTATAACTCAACTATTTCATAATACTTAACCTTAAAATCATCACCAAACCACCCCAAAAAGAAAATTCAAGGTTAAAAATCAAGAACTAGAAAACCTAACCCTTATTCATTATCTTTCCCCACTTTGACACTAATAACAATAACCTTTAGGCTTCCAGCTTGCACAAAGGCCTATGCATGAAACCTCTCGTCCATCCACAAGAATATTATGAAATAGAATACAAGTCTAACTATATAATTAAGTAAATTGAGCCTACCTGAGCACCAAGCAACTCCTGAAGTCTGATTGCAAACTTTGACTCCTTTTGTGAGGCTTTTAGCTTTTTATTGATCTAAAATAATAATACAATACCAAATCAATCACAAATGGCCTAAAAATTCCATATTTTATTATAATCGAAAACTCTAGGCTAACCTCATGATTTCCCCACTATTAATTTATCAAGGATTATCAATCTTGTGATTACTCTAACACATTATGATAAATAAAATCAAGAATTGCCTCTTTTATGAACAATTAAAGGTCTTACACCCTAAAATCCTTATAAACCTGGATTTTCTTAACCTTAGAATGAATTCAAACCCTTTCATTGTGCCACAAATATTTTTGTTAGACCTAATAAGCGAACTACAAAAGTAGGGAATCATATTGCTCACATTTACGAACATTCCTCATGAAAGCCTACTGAAATTTTCCCTAGGTCACTCTTTTCTTCTCCAAAAACTTTCTTGGGTGATTATGGGTGATTTTAGGGGGCTTTCCACATTTACAATGTCTTATCGCACTATAGCTGTCCAATCGGACCCCTGATCCCGCTATAGCGGCCCAAATCGATTATCTTTTTTCTTTTTTTACTCATAAAGATAGGACAGATCATTAAAATAATCTTTTTGAAGCTTTTTTTAATCAAGGGTAAGCTATAGAAAAAGTACAGTTTCTATCTTCTAATTTAGTGTTTGCTAAAATCGAAAATGTGTGATGTCTAGATAGAAGTACAAAGCTACAATTTTACTTAGATTTCATACAATCTCAGCAATTTTCCATCGACAACAATTCAAGCAAGTCGATATGATACAACAATAGAGATACTGTAGTTATACTTACCAGATAAAACAAACAATGAGTTTTTTAGGCTCTTGATGGGTGTAGATCTAGATTTCCTTAAATCACCTCCTGTAAAAAATGATGAATTAGACTTTAAAGCATTTAAACATAGATGGTGGAATTAATCAATCTTGTGAGATAGAACCCATTAAAGGATACATCCAAGAAAGGAAAACTAGTCATTGATGATAAAATTACCTGGGGGAGTTAATTTGACATGGTGACCAAGCATCGATTTCTCTTCAACAAGTGTAGGAGTTAATTTGACATAGTGAACAAGCATCGATTTCTCTTCAACAAGTGTACAGGCTAAGCTTTATTGGTTTGGTCTCATGGCTTCATCGTGGAAGCTTTAAATTCTCTGATATCTCCGACAGCTTCTCTGATGCTTTGATTGTCGAAAATTTCATTAGAAGCATCTAGAGCCTCTCTGACTTCAATTTTAGGTTTGTGTTTCTTGTTTTGATTCATTGTTTGATTTTCTTACCTTTTTATTTTTTATCATTTTTGTTGGGCTTTGTGCTTTTGGGCCGACCCTTTGTATTGGTTTTTGTTTTGCTAATCTTATTTTGACTCAATGCGCATTTCAATAAATAAAAAAAGGGCCACATGACCATATCACATAGGAAGTTGTCACAAACTTTAATGAAGTATTAGCTAATTGTAATGATGACACTTTGTCATCCCACATAGGCATAAAATCAAAGCATAAGTGATATATTCTAAGGGGAAAGGAGCTAGATTCTTGGAGAGAGTTTTGGAAGACCGTAGAATACTCAAGAAGAATTCTTGGCATGTTTTACAATTCTCTAGGTTATAGAGAATTCTAGAGGGACTAGATTGTAAATATGTAGGGACTTGTATAGTAACTTTTTGTTTATACTTTAGCCCTTAGAAGAGTAATATAAATAGAAGGGATCTCATTTGAAACTCAACCAAGCAAGTGCAAAGTATTCTCCAATCAATACAAAAAGCCTTATTACAAAATCTATTGTTTCTTTCTTCATTGTCTTACTGATCTATGTTTGGAAAGAGTTACTTGAGCTTATAAGATCGTAAATGATACATCACTAAGTCATCATATGTCACACAGAGCGTTAGTCGAAGTTTGGGTCTGTGAAAAAGTGGTAACAGAGCCAAATTGTTTCTAAGGGAATTGCTAACAAGGGAAGCATTAACGCTGCTAGCACTACAAACATCAGGTCAGATGGTGGAAAGAAGCACTACAAGGAAAGGAAGAACCTTAAGAGTAACGAGGAATTATTGCTCGACCCTCAATCACTGAAGCTAGTAATAAGGAACGTGGTGAGGAGCCCATTAACGTCACACTTGGAATGGAGAGGATCGTGATGGTTGACATGGTGAGTCATGTTGTGTAGATCATAGGAAAGCGATTGAACAAGGTCGACGACAAGTTTAAGATTCTCGAGGACTTCACCCTCTAAGAGAATGACAACATCCACAAATAGTTAGAGGCACGTAGGCATGTAAAGTGTCAGATGAAGGAAATCATCACTTCATTGGAGTGTCGGCTCATGAAGGCAACAAGCACAATCGAAACAATGAAGGATGAGATCGAAGTTCTCAAAGGAAGAATGGAAGCTTGAGGATCTTCATTACCCAATGTAGATATAGAGGCCAAGATTTAGGCTCCCAAACGAACAATGTTCAAAGGCATTTGTTACGCACAGGAGGTAGAGAGTTTCCTGCGGAATTTGGAGAATTAATTTAAGTGCAAAAAGATGAAGAGTGATAAGAGAAAGATCACTATTGCGGTGTTGTACCTGTCGGAGATGGCCATGTTGTGGTGGAGGCGAAATGAGTCAAAAATAGGGAATGGGATTTGCACCATCAACACATGGGAGAAATTCCGAGTGGAGTTCAAGAAGGCTTTCATTCCTAACAATTTCATATATGGGGCGAAGCGTAAGTTTAGGGAGCTGAAGCAGATAGGCAGCACACGGAATTTATGAAGAAGATCACCACCTTCAGGCTCAAGATTCCAACCCTGATAGATGAAGATATGTTCTTCCACTTCATGGATTGGCTGAAAAATGGGCCATGAAGGAATAAGAATGGTGACAGGTCAGGACTATTGATGAAGGTATCATTCAAGATGAAGCTGTAACAAACTTTAGGCATGAAAAACTGTGACCGCGCCAAAAGAGAGGAGATGAGAGATAGTCATGACCAAGGGTGGAGAGATCGTGGCGAAATCAAGGAGCAACAGCCATATCCCATGAATTATGACAGTTATAAGTCTAATGGTAAGAAGTCTGGACATCAAAGCTATACGGAGAGGAAGGCAGAGGCTACAAAGAGAAGCAGTTCCTACATATGCAGTGGGCCACATGGCTATGAAAAATTCCCTGAAATGAAGAACTTGGTACCATATTATGGGAATGGAAGGAGAAAGATGGACAAGACCCAGGGCAAGGTTCAGATATGAAGCAGTTGGACTTGATTGGACTATGTAGAGCTATAGCAAAGCAATGACACAGGCCGAAAGAATACGATGAAGAATATGTAGACATCACAATCGATGGACTGCCCACTCGTACTATGATCGACAAAGGTGCGGAGGCTAACATCATGACCAAGACCGCAGAAACAAAGTTAGGATTGAGTTACATTCCATGTAACACCCACCTCAAGACAATCAATGCACCACCAACTCTCGTGTGCGGAGTTGCTCATAGTGAAGACAAGACTCGATTTTCTATGTAGAAGACATGCTCTGTAGTCGTAGCGGCATCAACTGGGGAGATTGTCATGAACCGCCACTTTGTCATCCCACTTAGGCATAAAATTAAAGTATAAGTGAACTAGCCTAATTGGGAAGGATCAAAAGTCTTGGAGAGGTTTGTGGAAGACTCTAGAATACACAAGAATAATTCTTGGGAGGCTTTCGAATTCTCTAGGCTTGTACAGAATTCTAGTAGCGGGACTAGATTGCAAATATGTAGGGACTTATATAATAATTTCTATTTACACTTTATCCCCTAGGAGACTAGTATAAATAGAAGTCTCTCATTTGAAACTGAAGAAAGCAAGTGTAAAGCATTCTCCAAGCAATACAAAAATGCTTCTTACAAATGCTCTTGTATCTTTGTTCATTCTCTTAGCGATCTAAGTTTGAAAAGGTTTACTTGAGCTTAAAAGATCGTGAAAGAGTCATGAGTAAGTTGTCAAGTGCCGCACGGAGTGTTAGTTGAAGTCTAAGTCTGTGACATAATGCTTCAAAAATTCCAAAACTTTAGTGATGTATGTTTTTAAAAGGAAAACATTGGAAGCTTGTTTAAACCTAATTTTGACCCTTTACATTCTAATTATTTTTTTAAGTTTCTTCAATTTCAAAAACCGTTGTAATAATTGTTTTACAAAATTAAAAATATTTTAAAAATCATTGTAAGGCAATTTTTCCATTTATTATAAAAAAAAAATCTTTATGTGCATATAATATATAGATGTCTATAATTTCTACTTTAATAAACATTTGGAAAATTCTTTTTATAAATGCCAAGACCCGAAATCGCATCTTTATGGTGCTTACTATAAACCCTAGTAGGCAAGCTGAACTCATGATAACATAAGATAAAAATAATAAAGATGATAAATCACCTCCATCATAGATACATACAAAATGGAACAAAATATACAAAAAGGCCCCAAAAGGGACTGAAGAATATGAAATGTATACAAGGAACCAAACCTCAAACATAGTATTATAGGTACTAGAGCATCTAAAGACGGAAGTAGAGTTATACAAAACATAAATGTCTACCAAAATACAAAATATGTAGACAATAAATACATAGGGAAACGCAGCAAGCCTCCAGATGTGAAGGGCTCACAACAATCTAAACAACAAAAGGGTCTTGAATGAGTGAAGATCGATGGTGATGAATCTTGCTAGGTGTTGCATAAAAAAAAGCGTAGAAGTGTAGTATGACACTATAACATTTTATGTGTACAACCACCCGAGAAAAGTGTGGCCTAAACTATGAAAAAGTATTGCCTTTGATAAAAGGCCACACGTTTTTACTTTAAGCCACACTTTTCCAGGGGTGGCCGAAAGAAGCGTAACCTTAGAGTTTAGGCGACACTTTTCAAGTTTTACCTTATCAGCTATGCTTAAAAGCATAGCCTAAAAGGCAAAAATGCCACGCTTTGCAGTACCTCATATAGCAACATTTCTATCTCATAGAATTACATTTTCAAGCGTGACCTTTGCTTCCTTATTGCCCAAGATTTTAAAGTGTTGTCTTTTCTATCTTATGTCTGACAACACTTTGAAGTGTAGTCTTTGCCCATGTGCATACCACAATTTACATGGAATATGCTACACAATTGACAGTCCTTTGGCTACACTTTTAAGTGTGGTAATATTAATTTTTCTATAAAATATTTATATGCCACAATTTCTAATTAAAAAACAACAATATTTTTTTGCAATAAATAATCTCAAACATTAAATTATCTAATAAGTAATCCAAATATATAGATTTGCAATCAACTTCAAAAGATAATATGTCTTGTGTACATACACCTACTTATAAAGCAATATTCTAAATATGTGTACAGTAGTTCAGAAACTCTTACAATAGTTCAATATATTTTAGCAATAAATATATTTCACAAAATCAAATATAATGTATTCAAACTTGTAACACCTCGAAAATCAGACATAGAAGTTGCAGTAAAAAAAACCAGAAAATAGTGGAGCATGGCATGTTTCACGGATCGTGAAAGGAACCATGGTCCGTTGACCTACCCATGGTTCACACCCCAATGGTGGTGGACCTTATATCCCTTCACGGGCTATAGACCACCTCATGAGCCGTGGGAAGGCTCGTGGGGGTGAGGTAGAACCTCCCAAGCTCTGGCATCAGACCACAGAGTCCTCTACGGGCCGTGGTCTTGATGATGGGCCATAGGAGGGTCCGTGGACCTGATCCACCAGACCCCAGTCCAAGTGAAGAACCACAGTGACATTTATGGTTCGTGGTCCTTCACACGGGCCATGGTAGGGCTCGTGGTTGGACCACCCAGAACCAGCAGCCACTGGACCAAGGACCACGACCCACTTGAAGGTCCGTGGTCCCTTTGACATTCCGTCATAGGGCCCGTGGTCAGCCTTGCCAGATTTTAAGTCAAGGGTTGTTTGGTCTTTTCCCCTATGCGTTGGACACCTAAACTACGTCGTTTAACCACTAAACTAAGTAGTTTTGATCAGTTTAAGCCTATTAACTTAATCAGAACCTACCCTAATCGATCTTTCACCAAAAAATCATCGATCTTAGAGCAAAACAAGAGAGAAAAGTCTAGCAGCCATCTCCAAGAACGCAGCAGGTTTCCTTCAGTTCCAGTCCCGAAATCAAAAGATTTCTACGTGAAATTCGTCAACAGGTATGTGGGATTTCACTTGTGGGTTCCTTTCATCCATTAGGTCCCTAGAATTCAGTTAGAATCTTGACTCCCTATGTATTGTTTAGACTTAAGGTTTCTAGAACTCTAGATAAATTGTTGCGATTTAGCAGTTATGGTACTCCAAATCATATTATGATGTTTTCGTGACATTGTGCTTAGCTTTTTGCATGAAACTCATAACCCTAGTGATGTAGATTCATTTAGTTCATGAATTACACTAGCTAGGTCAGATACACATATATACAAACCTCAGATTTCGAATGTTTCGTTACCATTACTAAAATATTGCATTCTCAGTTAGCATGTCAGAATATTGAGCTATCTAGTATAATTCAGTTATGTTGTTTATTCCGATTTCTAGTTGGGAGTAGGCTTAGATTGAGTGGACTAGGGTTCAGCGTACCCGTATTGTCCCAGAACTACGTTCCCCATAGGTAAATAAGTCCTCTCTATGGGGATTATATTTAGTGATCTTGCAAGTCATGCCTTTAAACCCTTGGAAAGTTATATTGGGTCCTTTCGATGGGTCGTATACATCGGAATCCACGTTTAGCTCACGTGGTTTTATATCAGTTATTAGTAGCTCCCACAGTCATACTTTAATGCATTGGACCAGATTTTCAATTATATTTCAGTATTCGGTCTTAGCATGTTATGTACTTGGTCATTGAATCCATTTCAGTTTATTTGCAGTATGTTTCCAACATTTTTCCAGTATGTCTAGATTATATTATTGCTTAGTATGTTTTGTTCAGCTTTATCCTATCCTACATGCTTAGTACATTTCAAGTACTGACGCATGCATACTCCGCTCTACATCATTTCATGATGTAAGTTCATGTACTCAGCATCCAGGTCACACGTAGATCGACTCTCGATCTCCATTTCCAACATCTACAGTGGTGAGTCCTCACATTTCGAGGAATGTAGTCATGTTTCTATATTTAGTCTTTTCATTTTAGTTTTCAGTATTTTCTAGAGTTAGCTGGGGGCATGTCCAGTAGCTTAGTCAATAGAGGCTTCTTTTCAGACATAGTTTAGTTTCAACTTTAGAATTGAGTTTAATCTTTCATCTGTATTGAACTCTAAGTATCTTATTTAGTTAGAACAACTTTGGGTATTCCCCACTATTAAGTTTTATGATGATTTAGCTTCCGCAGAGTTTTAATTGTTATAGAATATTCAGTCTGCTTATGATATGTCAGTTCAGGGTTAACTTGGGGTCACTCGTGATCCTAGGTCCCGTGTTAGTCAAGGGGGTAGCCTTGGGGCGTAACAAACTTGGCACTAGAGCCTTAGGTTCAAGAGTCCTAGGATGTCTGAAAATTCGCACTAAGTAGAGTCATTTTCATGGGTGTGAAGTACACCACATCTAATGAGAGTGAGGCTATGAAGTGTTTTAGGAAAAACATCACTTTCTTGCTATTCTTATCGTGTGTGGTTATGATCTCTTTTGTAACCTGTCATTATGCGTTTCAGATCATGCCTCCACGTAGAGCTAATGCAAGGAATGCTAACGCAGTCCCTCCGGTCCCAAATCATGATGTTTCAAACGCAGAGTTTCAGAATGTGATTCAGCTTTTCGCTCAGAGCGTAGCTAACCAGAACAATCAGCAGGTCCCAATTCCTACCAATGCTAGTAAGCAGTCACATATTTTCTGGTAAGTGGACAATATGCCCAATCTGCATCACAAAATGTTGTGATCTTTCCATTAGAATTACTAGACAGTAATAGAACTTGACCAGGCTATTTTTTAAAGATACTTGATGACCCTCAATGCAGCATCCATATACGACATTTTAGGTTGTTGGAGAAATTGACAGAGACTTTGAGCACTATAAGAAATATTTGGTCTTGTCATGTTAAGATAAAGCAGTTTCCCAATAATTTTTTTAAACATAATTTGATCTACTAAGGATTTTCCGGTATACCTTGCTTGACATGTTCATCATACTATTTTGAGGTAAGCTTAACATTACAGTCAATAGGAGTATTTGCTGGTTTAGATGCAGAGAATCCAACTTCTGCTACAAGTTCCAAAGTGTATTTCCTTTTTTTGATCTTGTGAACTCAATTCCCAAGAAATACTTAAGGTCTCTTAAGTCTTTTATCTTAAAAACACTTAGTAATGCTTTCTTTTTACCTTCAACAAGCTTTAAGCTACTACATATGATAAGCATATCATCAACAAACACAAGTATAATAGTTATCCCTTCACTATTTCTCCTAATAAACAAGGAATAGTCATGTTGGCTTTGTTGAAAGTTGAGATTGATAAGGGCTGTAGTGAGCTTGTGATTCTACTGTCTTGGGGCATGTTTTAACCCATAGAGGGATTTGATCAGTCTACATACCTTATCCCCCTTGACTGGAAAACCCCTGCGGCATAGTCATATAAATCTCATCCTCCAAATTACCTTACAAATATGCATTGAACACATCCATTTGATGAATATGCCAGCTTCCTGCTGCCATAATGGATAGTATAGTCCTAATTGTTACCATTTTCACTATAGGAGAGAGAGTTTCTTTGTAATCTATGCCCTCCTTTTGATTGTACCCTTTTGCTACAAGTCTTAGCTTAAATCTTTCCACTTACCCTATAGATTTATACTTAAATCTTGTATATCCACCCGCGGCTTATAGCTTTCTTTCCAGCGGGTAAGTCTGTAACACTCCAACTCTTATTATCCTCCAATGCTTGTATCTCAAATTTCATTGCCTCTACCCACTTTTGATCTTTTGTGGCTTCAGAATATATGGTAGGTTCTTGCAGACCATAGATAGCAACTAAATAAGATTGATAAGCAAGAGATAAAAGATCGTATATAAGGAATTTTTTTATTAATATTAAGTGAAGCAAAATCTTTATCTCAATATACTTCATTGGATGGTGATTGGACTGTATAAGTATTAGATGTACATTGTTCCAGTATGTTACATTACTAAATAATTCATTGAGTCGATATCAATATATTTTATATTTGGATGTATCATATAGTAGACTTTTGTATACTACATTACATGATAAGACATGAAATCAATGTCAATATATTTCATTTTGAGTAGATCATGCAGGGGATTCAATCTATTACATTACTAGATAAATCATGGAGTTAATGTTAATATATGTTATGCTTAGATTGATTAATAAGTGAACTCGGTGTATTGCAATACTAGATGAGACATGTAATTGTCAATGTATTATATGTTCGGATAGATCATGAAGTGGGATCACTTTATTGTATTATTGTGATAAAGAACAATTACCCCCTTGGCTATGATCGAAATTCTAGAGATACATCTTAACAATACTAAGGTCTTATTACACCTGGGGGGCCCCTACGAACCAATTTTTCTTTTGTAATTATGTACACCTTTTGGCTTACATGCCATCCAAACATCTACCACGTGTCTCAACTATGTGGAGTCACAAAGTGTGCCACGTAAGCCAAAAGCTTTACAAAATTACAAAAAAAAATTAGTTCGGGGGTAATAGGACCTTAGTTAGTTAAGGTGTATTATTGAGATTCCGGTCATAGTGTAGGAGGTTGTGCCTTATCCTTATATTATTAGATATATAATAAAATTATTGTCAATATATTTTATGATTGAGTCATTCATGAAGAGGCCTTATACTATTACATTATTGGATACGTCCAATCAATTTTAATGCACCTCGTGATTGGGTGGATCATGAAGTGGAATCATCCTATTACATTACTAGATGAGACATATAATTGATGTTAATGCATTCCTTACTTGGGTGGATCATGAAGTCGACTCAAACTACTACATTGTTGTATGAGTCATGGAATCAATGTCATAGTATTTCATGCTTGACATACCCAAAAATGTAATACATTGACACTGATTGTATATCTCATATAATAGTATACTTTGTTGAATCCATTTTACTATCCATCCAAGTATGAAATACATTTACATTGATTAATAAACTAATAACGACCATATCTACGTTTATCATATATCAATCGCTACCTACTTACAAACTTATCTTAAATATAATAAAATATCATAATATATTGATTGATATATGCTTAGTAAAGATAACAAGCTTTTATCTTCATAAAACTAAAAAGTTGTAATCATTTGGATCGACAACAATCTTCTACATAATAATCCAACAAAGCAAGCATGTGGTCTATCATTTCATGTCCCTTTAGGTATTCAACATTCTCTTGATAATCATCATTCATTTGCGATAAAAACTCGTATATCATGATCATTCGATATTATTTCATAATTTTTTTCCTACAATGTAATTGATACATTCTAGAATAGGAAGTCTATAACATCAATATAAATATCTTCTACCAAAACAAGTTCTCATCCCCAACTAGATTTCCCTCCAAGTATTCTATACCCTTTATTTTTTCAATACTATCTTTTTAATTCATATATTCTTCAACGTTGTACTGACAATTCACTTTTAAATTATCATTATTCACATCGTAACCCAACATAGCAAGTGTGAAAACAAAAACACTCAAGAAAATGTTTTGAAAAATAAAAATAGAGTGAACTTATGAAATTCCAGCAATGCATTAATTTGCAGAAGATCTGAATTTATCCAAGGAAAAACCTAACCATTTCCTATCTAGTAGCCACTTACAAAGTGGATGTTAAAAATGAATAAGAACATGTGCCACTAACAACGATAAAATTGGCCACTAATTTCAGAAAGTTAAGCAACTAAAGTTGACCAAGTCTAGCTAGAAAATAGGAAGCACTAAATTGAAATAAGTAAAAGACAGTAAAAACAATAACTTGAAAAAATGCCAATTATCTAACACTCCTCCTTGGCATTTTTGTGACAAATACCAATTCTTTGCCTCAGATCTTCAAACCTTTCATTTGGTTGTGACTTAGTGAAAATGTTAGCTAGCTGGTTCTCAGATGAACAATGAACAACAAACACTTCATTAGATTATTGGAATTCTCTAAGAAGATGTAACTTGATCTTGATATGCTTAGTTCAACCATGAAACACTAGATTTTTTGAGATTGAAATTGATGAACTGTTATCATACGTGATCTTGGTAGCTTCCGTTTGTTCATGGGCCAAGTCCTTCCACATCTTCCTTAGCCAGATAGCTTGATTCACAGTAGATGCAACATCTATGTACTCATATTCTGTGGTTGATTGAGCTGTAGTTTCTTGTTTCCTAGAGCTCCAACTAAAACAACTTGTCCCCAAAAAGAAAAGATATCTAGAGGTGCAAATGGAATCATCAACTCCGCCACCCCAATCACTATTATAGTACCCGACCAGGTTCATAGTTACTTTGGCAGATGTTGGGAAAAAATTTCCAAACTTGTGGGTTCCTTTAATATACCTTAACACTCTTTAGCCGTTGCAAAATGTGTGTCTTTAGGCAAATGCATGAACCTAGAGAGCAAACTTTCAACAAATGGAATGTCAGGTCTGTTTGCGGTTAGATAGAAGCCTACCAAGTAAGCTTCTATACATACTATCATTCACTTTTTCGGAATCCTCATCCATGCCAAGTTTCACACCAATAGAAATTGGAGTACTCACAGGTTTGCAATCTTGCATTTTAAACCTGTTTAGAATATCTAAAATGTATTTCTGCTGGCATATGAAAATTCCATCACTGGACTGCAACACTTCCATGCCAAGGAAGTACTTCATGACTCCAAGATCAATCATTTCAAAGATTTTCTCCATTTCATCCTTGAACCTTTGGATTAGTTCCATTTTGCTTCATGTTACAAGCATGTCATCCACACAAATTGAGGAAATTAAGGACTCACCTGCAGTGACTTTCACACACAAAGTAGCTTCACTTTGACTTCTACTAAAGCCAAGTTAGATGAGATGATTGTCCATTCTCTCATACCATGACCTTGGGGCTTTTTTAGGCCATACAAGGACTTCGTTAAGAGATAAACTTGATCCTATTTTCCATGAATTGAGTAACCAGAAATCATTAGGTTTCTGTACATATATCTCTTCAACAAGCAACCCATTCAAAAAAGCCGATTTGGAACTATGAGATGAAAATGCAAGAATAAGCTAGATTGTGTCATACCTTGCTACAGGAGCAAATGTTCCTTGGTAATCTGTACCATATTGTTGTGCGTATCCCTGCACCACTAAACTAGCCTTATGTTTGCAAATTATTCCATCGGGATTGGGTTTTGTCTTGAAAATCCATTTTACACCAATCACCTTACAATTTCTAGGTCTGTCAACAAGCTACTAGGTTCCATTCTTCTAGATCATATCTAGTTCATCTTGCATAGATCTCCTTCATGCATGAGTATCTTGTGCTTTAGCATAGCTTGTTGGATTAGAGGTAACCAAATCACACCGCTGGTAGATATCTTTTAAGGTTCGAGTTCCCCTCACTGGTACATCATCCACTAGTTCATTTTCTGGAAATTGAGGCTGCTCTTTTGAAAATAAATCAGAATAAAAGGTCTTCTAATTTTTCCAGTCCCAACCAGGTGCTTCATCAAACTTCACTTCTCGGCTGAGAATTAGTTTTTCTATTTTGAAACAGAAAATAATGTATCCTTTGGATGAACTATAGCCCATAAATATGCCCTTATGAGCCTTATTATCCAGTTTATTCCTCTTTGTTTCTTGAACTCGATAATAACATATACACCCAAAGATTCTGAGATGTTGTACTGATTGTTTGTTCCCACACCAAGCTTCATATGGAGTCATGTCATGCAAGGCCTTAGTAGGCAATCTGTTCAGCAAATATACAGAGGTATTAACTCCCTCCTCCCAATACTTATTTGGGATCTTTCTTTCGAGCAAAAGACATCTAGTCATCTCCATTATTATCTTGTTCTTCCTTTTAGACATGCCATTTTGTTGGGGAGTGTACGGTAATATCAATTGGCGTTCAATACTTGTGCTATTACAAAAATCCACAAACTGAGAAGAAGTATATTCTCCTCCATTATCAAACCTTAAAGTGTTAATACTAAGATTACATTGATTTTCTACTTAAGCTTTAAATTGCTTAAAAACATCAAAGACTTCACTCTTCAATCTAATGAAATAAACCCAACACATTCTGGTGTAGTTATCATTAAAGAGGATAAAGTATTTGTTACCACTCAATGAATCTGTTTTCATTGGGCCGCAAACATCCGTATGAATGAGCTAAAGTTTCTGGTTAGCTCTCCATACTTGATTTGCTTGAAATGACAATTTTGTTTGCTTTCCCTGTTGGCAGGTTTCACAAACACGAGCATTAGAAAGAAATTCAGACATGTTTTCCACTAGCGCCTTGTTTTTCATCTGTGTGATGTTTCTCATATTGAAGTGACCAAAACTTTTGTGTCATAAGTTTGTACATGATTATGAAGTAATAGTGTAAACATGCTCAATTATTTTATCCCAATCAACTGAAAACATTTTGTTGCTCATCTTGACATAATATAATTCTAATTCACAAGGGTCAGAAACAACACATTCACGATTCTTAAAATGTAGAAAATAATTATTTTCAAGCATTTATCCAATGTTGAGTCCACAAATTGGACTCATTTAGGGCTATATTTTAATAGAAATGGTGTCCTCAAATGCTTATTTTATCTCAATATGTGATGAAAGCCCTTAAGTGTCAGGTATTTGAAGTATTAAGGAAAGCATGGACACTAAGTCGCAAAAAGGAATGAAGAGGCTGAAAAGAACAAAGAAATGAAGGCTTGAGGATTGTCGAGTCTACTTTGCCAGTCGCCGAAGGGTCTTACTTTGCCTTTTGTTCCAGTGTGCTGAGCCCTAAAGGAAAGGATCAAGTAGGAGAAAAAGGAAGCAGTCGGCGCATCGCTGAGAAGTTTCGCGAAGCAGTACCATGTCGCCCAATAACCTAGAGCACGACAATGTTGAGGGCTGGTGCAAGACGGCGATGAACTACACCAAAGGGCGAATCACCGAGTTGATCGGCAATTCCGACTAACTACGCCGAATGATCCGCTGCAGCCCAAATTTATAAAAAATATAAACACTAGTTAGAGTTTTAGTTTTAGTGTGGAACAATTATTATAGTTTTCACTTAGAGTCGAACAATTGTGATAGTTTTCATATAGAATAGTGCTTTTTGATATTTTTGCTCTATGTTTGAGAGGGTTTTGAAGACTTGAAGAAGAAGAGGGTTTTATCTCCAAAGAGTTGGACTTGTGTTTCTTGATTTCTTCATTCTTGGCCTGTAAGAAGACTGAAATGTCCGTACCCATTTGAATGCAAGCTCACTTAGGTGTAAATTTCTATCTCTTAATGTGTGGCTAAAATCCCCAATTCTTAGGGTGTGATTTAGCGAGATAATTGTTGGGTCTTGCTTGTTGATAGTCTATTCGTAGTTTAAATGTGATTCATTTAGTGGTTCTGGATGAATTTAATGAATTTCTAGTTGAAAATACAACTTTATTTATGTGTTTTCAGCTTGCTCGAGAAAGAGGTCGTAAAACTAAGACCACTAGATTGATGGCCAGTGTGAGTGGGTCGACGTGAGGTTCAGCTAGGGAGAGTGAACCCTAGTCCCATATCCACACAATCAGCTCGAGAGAGTGAGTGGGTTAAGGCATAAGTTGGTCTTCATGCGGCAAGTGGGTGTCCGAGAGGAACACATTTGAAATGAGGTAAGTTGCTCGAGATAGACCTTATCCCCCTTAAAGCTTAGCCTAGTCACAAATACTCTATGAATCTTCTATCGAAAGCATGTACGCAATAATCTAACTTAGCAGATATTCTCGTCACATCCCAAGGATCCCCTCTCATTACTTAGAAACCCTTGTTATTTTGTTGTTTTTGCCTTACTGGTGACAAAACCCAACCATTGTTATTTGACACTCTTGTGTCCCCCTTTAATTTATAATGATTGTAATCGTCAATGTCTTTAGCTGTGACTAGTTAGAACTAAATTTTATTTTTCTATTAATTCTCAAAATCACTCCCTTGGGACGATCCCAACCCTGTGTTGGGTTACTGTATTATTGCACGATCGTAGACACTTGCATCGGAAGTTGTGTCCTTGATTACGCAAACATCAAAAATGGCGCCGCTGCCGGGGAGTGGTGTTATTTGTGAATTTTTAGATTAGTAGAATTTTTATTCTTCTTAGTGGTAGCTTACACACTTAATTTTCAGTTTTGTTTTGAGTGTTTGTGTGTTTCAACAGACATATGGGTATGTCAAGCAGTACTCGTGAGAAAATGCAGTTCCCTCCATTAGAAGTAATGTTGTTCAGGGATCGTATTGTAAAATTGAAACAATTGGAAGGTGAACGGATTCATGAGGCATGGGCAAGGTTTAAATCGCTTCTGATTCGATGCCCGACTCATGAAATTCCAGATATAGTCCTCCTGGACTGCTTCTACAGAAGGCTTGGTCCCGGAAATAAAACATTGGCTAACCGACTCACTCGAGGTGGTATTACACATCAGCCCTATGCAATGGCAGCCCACCTATTTGATCACATGGCTGAAGCAAACCAAGAAGTAGAGAAGGACTTCATGTTGGCCGCACTGATGACTCAAATGGATGAGTTGGCCAAAAATATAGTGGAGATTGAAGTCCAATGAAAAAGGAAGGACAAATACGTTCCCCCTCATGAGCGAAGAAAGCCCAAGGATAATGAGGTAAACCTGTTGAGGGAATGCTCTCAATCATTCTCAACGAGGTAAGTGAGCATGATAGGGTGCTGGAAGAAGTGAAGGAGAACATCAAATTGATGAAACAAATGATTGGTTCTCATTTCAGATCCATTCAGCTGCTCGAGAACCTTATGGGTAGTGTGATGCCTCATCTCCATCCGACACAAAGCAGGGGGTTGCCAAGTGATGTTTTGGTTAACCACAAAAGCAAAGTTTAGGTGTTAACCCGTGTCAAGACATCACATTACCTAAGACGCTATTTGGGAGGCAACCCAAAACACCTAAATTCTTTAATCTTGTTTTAAAAATAAGATGTACTGATGTTGTAGATTTGAGTTTGGAAAGTGCTGATAAATGCAGGCTGGCGAAATAAGGATCGAGTTGGCAAATCGTGGAATTGGTTGGCGATCTTGCTAGTGTCCGCCGTTTGGACCTCCACTGGAAGCCCTGTAAAACTGGGTGAGATACGAGACCATTCGGCGAATCGTCGATTAGATCGGTGAAGTGCGACTAATGTCGCTGAATAAGCGCAAATTGGACGGTTTATAATGGCCAAAGGTCCTAAATTTTAAAATCCTTCACTTTCCCCACGATTTTAATCTTCACAAACTCACACTAAGGTAGTATTTCCAATATTCTTGTATTCCACTAGTATTTTGGTTGGTTGATTTGTGCTCGAAGTTGGATTTCTTTATCGCCTACCGTTTCGATCACATTTTAATTGGTACAGAAGGTTAGTTCTCCAAACCCTGAGTTTGCTTTTGAATAGTTTGTACTCTTTTGCAATCATCGTATCTTATTGATGTGTGATGGGCCTCTCTGCTAGAATTAGAATGTTTACATGTCTATTTTAACTTGAAAACCTTGCCTGTAATGTTTGATTGTCAAATGCCTGTGGATTTTGTGATTTTTAATGAGTTGGATTGTGATTGTGTGTGGTTAAATAGATTGGGTGAAGTCTGAGTAGCCCACAATTGTGCTAAATGTTGAAAATTTGCTCAATGATAGAGCGGGTGACACCGCTGTTAAGAGCAAATATCATCAAATGGCCAAATGCGGTAAATTTAGGAGAAGTTTGAGTATTACAGGGTGATGGGTAGTATTGGTCTTGTTTGAATTTCGTTAGTGCATGCTTTGATTTTGTTTGAGGGGTTTGAGGGATTGAATTGGAGAAGGTAGATTGAAAATGGGCACGTTGGGCCATTTGGCTAGCTTGGTCGAGCTCGCCAAATCATTCGGCAGTTCGCCCAATGTCTCCATCTCACCCTTAACAGCGTGTCAAATTGGATGTTTGAGTTTGTAACTTTTGGCGAGAAGCCATGGGTCGCCAAAAGCACTGGCGATTGGCTGAAAGCACTGGCAACTCTCCGAAAGTATTCTTGATCGCCCTTTGTATGCTATTCTGACTCCCTCATGCACTGTAACTTTCGGCGGACAATCCCATGTTCACCGAAAGTAGTTGGCGATTCACCGAAAGGACTTTACCATCGCCGACTTGCTATAATTTGGAGCCAATCCTTTCAGGGAGCCCAAGTTACCCGCCAAAGATGTTCAGCGACTCACCGATGCACTTGACGAGTCTTCCTGCAGTAGATTGCCTGAGCTTCTATTTGATTTTTCCACTAACTCATCTCAATCTTTTGCAGATATGACTAAACCTAACAGAATAGGTAGCAACACACCACTCAGAGGCAAAGAAAAAGGGATCACAATAAATGAGGATGCAACTGCATCCAGGAACAAGGCTAGTAAACTTTCCACAACTGGTGGGAAAGGCAACGGCAAGGACAAAACCGTTGAGCTATCAGATGCAAGTTCTGATACTAATGGTTTTTACACCAACGACCCAACAACATATGATAGTGAGAGTATTGCTTCAGATAAAGATGAACTGATGGAGGCACAGAGGAATGAGTTACGATCTAAACAGCTAAATCACCCATCTAGGATCAGAAATCCTCAATCCACCACTCCGACTGCTCTAGTTCCAGAGCAGGCAATAGTACTGGCACCTCCAGTACAAGGCCCCCTACCTAAATCAAAGAATAGATTAAAATCTGAGGGGCTGAGATCAATCATTGAGAAAAATGGTTGTCCATAGATGGGGTGATCGATAGGTATCCTGAGAAAATAGAGTGCCTGAAATATCACAAATTCCAAATCTTCACAAAACCCTGTGGCTCTTATATACCAAGCTGGGTCAAAGAATTTTACAAGGCATACAATGCATTGGTACCTCAACGAAAGAGGTTGGTAGCGTCTTTCAAACCAGTTGACTACGTGGTTGTAAGAGGAAGGAAGGTAGCTTGTGATAGCGAGGCTATCAACACAGCCTTGTATATGTCCGAAAAAATTAATGATCACTGCTAGCGCTTGATCAGAACAGAGAAGCTGGATGCAATGAAAAAGTGGTTAGCCCCACTAATCTCAGATGATAATTCTCTGAAATGGTTAGCAGAAGGTTTTTCGATTGAAAAGAAATATTTGAACATAGCTGCAAGATACTGGTTTGGGTTCATCAGCAGAAAAATTATCCCATCACAGAATGAATCAATCATTCTCTTTGCCAAGGCAGCTTGTCTTGGATGCATCATGGAGAAAACCAGCACAAATCTAAGGATGATCATTGCTTCCGAGATCCATATGTGTGTAAAGCAAAGCCAGACATCTCTCCCTTTCCTGATATTAACCACCGCATTATGTAAAAGAGCTCTTAGAGATGCAAATAAGGATATGGAATTGGTTGCCACCGCCTCAACCAATATCCGAAAGATCGAAGTCGAATATCTTAAGGAGCAAGCGAAAAAGAAATAGAAGGAAGTTGCGACCACTAGATCTACACCTGCAGAGGCATCTTTGCCTACTTCGGCCCCTGGGCCTTCAGGTATATCTAATGCCATTATCACTCCTGCTGACCCTCCAGGTCCCTCTGCTGCTTCATTACCACCCAGACCTACTGTTGTCGTTGTCTCTTGTGGGCCGATCACTCAGGCATCCTTGATCCGGATGGGACAGCTTGCCCAATCTGCTAATTGTCGGACTGCCAACGTAGAAAGCTCTATTATGGGCATGATTTAGGCTACCCTTGATGATACTATGAAACCACTGAGCACTACTACTGATGCTCTAGTGGCCAAGATAACAGTGTGTGAGTGTGATCAAGGAGCCATAGAGGAGGTGATAGCCTTAAAGGCCGCCATTGTAGAGCTGAGGAAAGATGTGGACTACCTAAAGTCCACCGATATGTCCATGATATTTGGAACAGTGGAAATTCTAGATGTGCCCGAAATGCCTCAGATCACCACAGGATATAGGGATGGAATGGAGCATACAGTCGATCCTGAATTAGAGGCAGAGACTGACAAAGAGATAGTTGAGGGAGTTGTAGTGGACGACATAGCTGAGACCGATGAAATCATCATAGACGATGTTATGCAAGTTTCCTTGGCAAAGGTTCCTGCTACTGGATCCAGTGAAGCTGGTCCTTCTGGGGGGTCACTCCAAGCACTAAAGCCCAGAAAAATGGAGCGACCAATTAGCCATAATCCCCTCTTTGCCTCCCTCTTTGTATTTCCTTATTTACCTTTCAAATTTTGTGTTAATTGCATTTGAGGACAATTTGCTTTTATTGGTGGGGTGAGGCCCACCTTTGTGTTCTATTTGATGTTCGTGTTGTGTATATATTTGGGTCGTTCTATTTTTAAAATTGTGTTAAATACTACTTTCTGTGGATGTTTGAGCTTACGACTACTTTTATTTGAAATTGCAAAATGATTTTGGCCCTTTCAAAAAATTTTGCCACCTCTCACGTGTTGAATGTGGCTGTTCTTTTGCAAAAAATTAATTCTCGGTTCCAATCAATACCAATGACTTGAATAGTGCTCTTAATAAAACAATCATGAATGTGCGGCAACGATGAGGTCAAATGAAGTTTCATAGACAATATGTGAACTCTTTGCATCTCGTTATGACTAGCCTAGTATCAAATTGAGTCTCTTGTGATGACCATTGCACACTAGCAAAAGTGTGGAGTCTTGTTTAACTTATAGTGTCAATGCCTAGTGTGATGAGCTTACGTGTGAACTATGCATGATAGATCATAGAATTTACCCCGTTGGTCTAGTCAACTGAGTGACGCTATCTCTTGATATGATCTTAGGCAACTTCTACGAGTGTAAACCAATTTGACGTATACCTCTTTTGTGACCTACCTTGGGAGCGTGTGGTTCTCTCTTAAACACCCTTTCAACCTAACCCTTCTTTTGAAGAAACTTGATGAAAGCAATGACCTTTGTTTATCCATCACCCATAATCCTCATGAAGTTGTGGTTAGTTGAATAGCCAACTTAGGCCAAAAGCCTAAGTTGGGGGTGTGGTGAAAGGATAGGGGCAAGTCAAGAAGTGCAAGAAAGTCCTTCCTACCCATGGTTTTGAGGAAAATGGAACCCCTACATATAAAAAGAAAAGACAGAAAAGAAAAAGAAAAAGAATGAAAAAGAAAAGTTGTGGAATAAAGTTGAAAAATGAAAAGGGGGTTTCCAAACAATACTTGGAAAGTAAATAATAGGATGACTTATAAGAACTAATGAAAATGATGAAGGAGCAAGGAAAGGAAGTTTTGTAAGCACCACACATCATGAGGATGAAAGTCAATGTGCCTAAATGACCATACCTTTGCACTAAGCCCCATTACAAGTCTTGAAAAGACCTTTTTGATCTTGAGTGAGCTAAAACAAATGTATATTGGAAAATATGGGCAAACCTATGGGTGAAATTATGCATTATGTTCTTCTTTGAGAGTGTGAGTGTTGCATCTGATTCCAAAGCTTTAAAATTTGAAGCCATTGTGTGAATATGGAATCATTCTTGGTGTGAGGGCATTTGAATACTATAGTTGAGCTTGAACTTGCATTTGAAACAAGTATGTGAGCATGAGATTCGTTGATATTGGTGAGTCACAACTTGAATCTTTGAGTGCACATTTGATCTTTGCATAAGTAGATTAAGTCTTATTGTGTGCATTCATGATTGAGTCTTGTATAGCACTGTTTGAGACACCCTTTTTGAACAGCTGAACTTGAGTATGCTTGAAGACAAGCAAAAGTTTAAGTTGGGGATGTTGATGAGTCCACAAATTGGACTCATTTAGGGCTATAATTTAATAGAAATGGTGTCCTCAAATGCTTATTTTATCTCAATAAATGATGAAAACCCTTAAGTTTCAGGTATTTGAAGTTTTAAGGAAAGCAGGACACTACGTCGCAAAAAGGAACGAAAAGGCTGAAAAGAACGAAGAAATGAAGGCCTGAGGATCGCCGAGTCTACTTGGCGAGTCGCCGAACGGTCTTACTTTGCCATTTGTTCCAGTGTGCTGAGCCTTGAGGAAAGGATCAAGTCGGTGGAAAAAAAAAATAGTCGGTGCATCGCCGAGAAGTTCCGCGAAGCAGTACCATGTCGCCCAATATCCCAGAGCACGACGATGTTGAGGGCTGGTGCAAGACGGCGATGAACTACACCAAAGGGCGAATCGCCAAGTTGATCGGCAATTCCGACTAACGACGTCGAACAATTGTGATAGTTTTAGTTTTTGTGTGGAACAATTATTATAATTTTCACTTAGAGCCGAACAATTGTGATAGTTTTCTTATAGAATAGTACTTTTTGATATTGTTTCTCTAAGTTTGAGAGGGTTTTGAAGACTTAAAGAAGAAGAGGGTTTCATCTCCAAGGATTTGGACTTGGGTCTCTTGATTTCTTCATTCTCTACTTGTAAGAAGACTAAAATCGTCATACCTATTTGAATTCAAGCTCATTTAGGTATAAATTTCTATCTCCTGATGTGTGGCTAAAAACCCCAATTCTTTGGGTGTGATTTAGTGAATATTGGTTAAGATAATTGTTGGGTCTTGCTTGTTGATAGTCTATTCGTAGTTTAAATGTGATTTCGTTTAGTGGTTGTAGATGAATTTAATGAATTTGTAGTTGCAAATACAAGTTTTTTTATGTGTTTTCGGCTTGCTCGATAGAGAGGTCGTAAAACTAAGGCCACTAGATTGATGGCCAGTGTGAGTCGGTCGATATGAGGTTCAGCTCGAGAGAGTGAACCCTAGTCCCATATCCACACAATCAGCTCGAGAGAGTGAGTGGGTTAAGGCATAGGCTGGTCTTTATGCGGCAAGTGGGTGTGAGAGAGGAATGCATTTGAAACGTGGTAAGTTGCTCGAGAGAGAGCTTATTGTTTCCCATTTTTACTTTAGATTTGTAAGTATCATCAAGGAATTTGAATATTTCAGCATCATTGCACGAGTGATGTGTGCAACCACTATCAAGAAGACATGAATCAGAGGATTCATTAATTGAAAAGTATGAAATTACAATGAATTGCTCGCCATGTGCATCTGCAGCTTCTGCTGCTTGTGCTTGCAAAGTTTCAGAGGCCTTTGCTCTTGAGTTCCAGACCTTGGATATGCTCCATGTCTGCTTGCAGTTGCCACATATTGCATTGATTCTCCACCAACAGTACTTCTCCAGATGTGTAGTTCTTTTACAATGTTTGCACGGAGGGAACTTCTTCTTCACATCACCACTATTGTTTCCTCCATCATGCTTTACCTTATTCTCTTGGTTGAACTTTTGCTTTTCTTTACTGGAAATTTTCTTTTGTTTAGAGAAAGCTCCTTCAGTGAAGTTGTCCCGTCTCATAGTCCTTCTTCGCTCTTGTGCTTGAAGAGCATTCATTAGTTCACCTAATGAAAGTCTACCCTGGTCTTTGGATTCTTCATTTTGTGTTGTAGGTTAAAAGATTTTGGTCATGTAAGATCAACTTGTGGCTCTGATGCAACTGTTAAAACACAAACACTAAAGAAACTGATTTTGAAGAATAAAAATAAAGTGAACTTATGAAATTCCAACAATGCATTAATTTGTAGAAAATCTAAATTTATCTAAGGAAAAACCTAACCATTTCCTATCTAGTAACCACTTACAAAGTGGATCTTAAAACTGAATAAGAACATGTGCCACTAACAGTCATAAAAGGGGCCACTAACTTCAAAAAGTTAAGCAACTAAGTCTAGCTATAAAATAGGAAGCACTAAACTGAAATAAGTAAAAAACAGTACAAATAATAAGCTGAAAAAAAATGACAATTGTCTAATAGCAAGAACATGTTCCCCGACTTTGTCTCCCTCTAGGTATTTGTCACAGTCCAAAAATAGAGGTCATAATATGACACATATTTCGATTCCACCAATAGGTATGATAGGTATGACAATCTCTTATCCAAATTATTATTTATTTACAGAAAAAATATAAAACATAAGTAATTAAGAAGTGTAAATCGAGTCTCAAATTCAAACTTTCAAAAATCAAAATAGAATGCATAAATAATTAAGTCTACAACACCAAAATCTAGAGACACGAGTCAAGCTTCTACAATAACATGGATAATTCTCCTTCTCTTTTACCATTATGAATCATTTATTCTACACGCAGTGAGATAAAATTAGCTAATTCAAACGAGGCAAGGATACTAAAGATATGCGTATGAGTCATGCTTCGATAAAATTAATACATAAAAAGGTAAAGACTAAGCATTGAACACATAGATTTTTCACATAAAACATGTGATTTATATGAAACATAAATAAAAATATAAGGGAATAAATTAAACGAGAGAGTGAGGATAAAAAAGTTTCTTTTTGACTCTTCAAGCAAGCAAATAGAGAAATCAAACTAAAACTAATTGTTGTAGTTGTCTTCTACAACTACATGACCTAAATTCAAGCTAAAAGATGATGGAAGGCAAAAGAATATTGAGAAAGTGCACACCACAATAAATTGCTATATTTTAGCCATTTTTTGTTTCCTAGTTTGTTTAAAATTCTATTAGTTACTATTTAGTTTTAGTTCCTCAATTTTAGCAAAAAATAACTTAGTTTTAACAGATTTTTTAGCATTACTTTACATCATCTTAGTTAAGATGCGATATATTTATTCAGTCTCATTTAACAATAGAAATCATTTTTCCTTTTTCTTCTTCAATCAGTTCTTATTCTCCTCTATTAAACACTAACATTGGTATCAGAGCCCTTTAGTTCTTAAGGGACATGTAAGAATTTGTGAGTTATATTAAGTAAAACCATTCCATAAACCTAGCTTAGCTCTGCCAGTTTTTGATGAAGAAAACTAACAGATTTGGGTTGTTAGGATAGAAGCCTACATGGATGTATGTGATCTCTGGGAGGCAGTAGAGGAGGATTATGAAGTTCCTCTTGTACCATGCAATCCTACAATGGCTCAAATTAAAACTCATAAAAAGAAGAAGACCAGGAAGTTAAAGGTGAAGGCATGTCTCTATGTTGTAGTATCTCCTACTATTTTTCCAGAATCATGACTCTTAAATCAGCTAAGGAAATATGGGACTTTTTGAAAAAAGGAACATTATGGAGATGAAAGAATTCGAGGCATGAAGGTCTTAAACCTGGTGAAGAAATTTGAAATGCAAAAAATGAAAGAATCTGATACAATTAAAGAGTACTCAGATAAACTTATTAGCTTGGCTAATAAGGTAAAATTACTTGGTGTCGAACTTTTCGATACAAGGATTGTGTAGAAAATCCTTGTTACATTACCTGAAAAGTTTGAAGCAACAATTTCTTAATTGGAAAATACAAAAGAATTGTCAAACATTACTTTGGCGGAACTTTTAAACTTGAACTTTTAAACTTCCTGCAACCACATGAACAAAGATGAATGCTAAGGAATGAGGAAACTGTTGAAGGAGATTTGCAAGCAAGGCATCAATTCAATGTTAGAGGCAAAGGTTGGAAGCAGAAGTTAAGAATAGCTATGCTACATAAATAGAAGTTTCTGCAACTGATAGCAATTCTAGCAACTATAACAAAAGTGGAAAATATCCACCATGTCAGCATTGTGGGAAGAGAAATCATCCTCACTTCAAATGTTGGAAAAACTTGATCTGAGATGCATAAAGTGTCATAAACTTGGTGATTCTGAGATTATTTGGAAAGAAGAAGGACCATAACTGTAACACCCCGACTTTTCAAGACGTCTAAATTAACTCATATCTTCGTGGAAAGACAAGGAAGGTGACTAATAAATTAAAAATGATGTGTTATGTGATATTTTAAGTGTTCAATTGCTGTATCTCAAATTTTGAAGTTAGGTAAGTGGCAAAATAAAAGTTGGCGAAACTTATCGTAAATTCCTTTTTAAAGATTTGTCTGAAATTTGGGTCAAATGTCTCAGACGTTTTCTTCCAATCTATTAAGATTTATGGTCCCTGAGAGCTATGAAATTGAAGGCGTACGAGTGTAGTTTCCAACGCATCAAACAGTTCGTTCATAGGACTTCAAAATAGAGAGATATTCGCATTTTCGTGGGACTGTGCAAGCAGGCACGTGAGATGGGGCCCTAAGTCGGTGGAATGTTACATCTATCTTATTCTTCGACCCTTTTCTTCATTTTTAAGCTAAAAACCAGAGAAATTAGATAAACCCATTTCTAGGATCAAGTGAAGTATAGATTTTCTCGACTTAAGTCCTTGACGAAAGTTGTTCTACTTGTTGGGCTCATCATCGTGGTATAATTTGTTTTATCGATTGCATAGCATATCACACTTTAGTGTTGGGAAAACAAGGGTTAGAATATATTTGAAGGTTTTGAGGCGAATTACGGACCTAAGATCGAGGTAAGACCCTTCCTTCATCGACTTTAGCTTTTATAAGTAGCAAACATCAATTTGCGATGGAAATACATATCTTTTATCATATTGTCAAGGTATCTTTTATTTTTGTGTGTTGATTATGGTCCTACCTTGTTGTAGTATCGAGGGAGTTTTGAGTTAAAGTCGTTAGGCCACGTGAATTTAGGGAAAAAGGTATGTTAAAGCTATTCTCTTCCTATGGCATCTTTTCTTAAAGCTTAAGAGCAATGCAATTGAGTTGTTATCGTTGTTATACTTGTAGCCATTATTATTGATTGTTGGCTGCTCGAGTGCATATAATCCTCTCTTATCGGGATTCTTATTCAGTAGTAGCATTCTTATGTTGGAAGTGACTTAGAGGCTATTTGTAGAGGTTGCTTATAACTAAATTGATCGCTTTTAGCTGTTGGATTGTTATTCTTGCCTTTGGGCTATTGTGGTTAGCTACAGGAATGTGATCTATGCCTAGAAGGGTTATGTTCTGCCTATAGGGCTATATGGATGCCAAAAATGGCTATGAGTTGCCTATGGGGCTATATTGATGCCTAGAAGGGTTATGAGTTGCCTACAGGGATATATTAATGCCTAAGAAGGTTATGTGCTTCCTACAGGGCCATGTTGTTGCCTAAGAGGGCTATGAGTTGTCTATAAGCTATGTTGATGCCTAAGAGGGCTATGTGACTTCCTGTGGAGCTAGGGGACTACCGATAGGGGTATACAGGTTGATTGGCACCTTACGGGCTTATGGGCGCCTGAGTAGGTGGTCTTGTGTACTGTTTGTACCTGCTGAGCTTATGGGGGCTTGGTTAGGTTGTTGTTTCATTATTTTTGACAAGTTTAGATTTAGGAGCAGGTTAGTATAGTTATCTCATCCTTGATTTATTTATCAGATTATTCCAGTATATCAGGATACCTCATCATAGTCTATTTCCTTTCATACTCTGTACATTATTTTGTATTGACGCCCCTTTGCCTTGGGGGCGCTGGATTCATGCATGCATGTCCTGACAGACGACCGAGTAGACCTCCTCAGCAGCAGGATTGACTTTTATCCGATTGGCCAGCCCCTTTCCTCCGGAGCTGCCAGAGTTGGGAGGTTTGTTACCTTTTGCTGTATATATTCTCATAGGTAGGCTGGGGCCCTGTCCTACTAATATTTACTACTCTTAGAGGCTTGCAGACTAGTGTGTGGGGTTTATAGCTACGTTATGGCCATGCTGGCCTATGTTGTTGGTTTGCTGAAGCTTGTGAGCTGTTTGATGTATTGTATTGATACATAACTGCTTTTTGTTTTGGTATAGATATCATGTTGGCCTCGACGGCCCAATCAGGACTTCTGTGCTAGTTGGCTATTTATTTATATGATTTCTTGGGAGTAGCTGTTTCTTTTATAGATCAGTTGGCAGGGGCCTTGCCGGCTGAGGGCTTAATTTTAAGCCGAGATATACTTATTTGTTTTCTTGACTGTTTGTGGCTGCCATGCGCTAGTAGCAAATGGTTCAGTAGGGTCGGCTCGAGCCTAAGTTTTGGCATTAGGAGCCAGTTGTGCCCTTGAATCTGGGGCGTTACAAACTTGGTATCAGAGCAATGTCGTATCCTAGGGAGTCTGCAAGCCATGTGTAGTAGAGTCTTGTTTATAAATGTGTTATGCACCACATTCGATAAGCAAGAAGCTACCGGGCATGTTAGAATGACTATCCTACTTTTGCTCACCTCATTCTATAGAGTGGTGTCTTAAGGGTTGAGGTTTTTGGCATATAATTGATACTTGTATGCAGATAGAGATGACTGACACTAGACAGACCACAACTAGCGAAGGGCTAGAAACAACTGCAAGCGAGGGTACCGACAGGGTACCATAGGTGGAGGTAGCCCATTGTGAGACCTAGGGGAAGACATCTTCTCAGCACCCTATAGCTTCTCCACGGCTTCACGAGCCTCCGAGGGCTACAAGACTTCCGGATCCACCAACAGTACCACCTCTAGTTCCTCCTATTCCATCTGATCACGATTTTAAGAGTGCAGTATATATGTTAGCATAGTTAGTAGCTGCAGAGTGCCAACCAGTTGCCCCACATGTTGCCAGACTTTCTGAAGGGCCCGAAAGTTGAAGAGTTCGTGAACTTCTTGCCCTGAATCCTTCATAGTTTACAGGGACTGATCGTAGAGAAGACCCTCAGCACTTTGTTGACCAACTTCATAGGATCTTCAGAGTCATGCATGCCTCAGCGACTGAGTCATATGAGTTAGCAGCATTTCGACTGCGTGATGTTGCAGTATTGTGGTATGAAAGTTGGGAGAAATCTAGGGAAAAAGATACATCTCTACCCACTTGGGATAGCTTTACAGAAGCTTTCATAGATAACTATTTGCCTCGAGAGATTAGGGATGGCCGGGTGGACCAGTTTCTGAACCTCCGACAGGCTGGCATAAGTGTCCGAGAGTACGGGCTGAGATTTGATTCATTGGCTAGATATGCACCTGCATTTGTTGATACAATGCATGACAGGGTGCGTAGATTTGTAGGAGGGCTTGTCTCAGACTATATGGAGGCTTGTTCTACCGCTGCACTAAATGATAATATAGATATCTCGCGGATTCAGGCCTTCGCACAGGGCATAGAGGATCGCCGACATCTACTGTATACGAGTGAGAGGGTCGAGAGAGAGACAGAAAAGGGCTAGGCCCGCTAGTTCACAGGGAGATTTTCAGGGTGGTCATAGACCCCGATATTTTATTAGGCCACCTAGACCTCCACCACAGCAGTTCCAGGGTAGTAGATTTGATCATCAGGAACAGTCAGGCTCAGGTGAGGGTTCACGAGCATCAGGCTTGCTGCAGTAGAGGGGTTCAGGCCAGGCTAGGACATTGCCACCGCATTACATTACTTGCGGTAGGATGCATTTCGGGAGGTGCAGACAGGGTTCCACAAGTTGTTATTCTTGTGGACAGGAGGGGCATGAGTGTAGAAACTGCCCTACCATAAGTCTGGGTGGTACAGGTCAGTCGACCAGGTCAGCACTAGATTCCTCCTCATCAGCACTGTCTACAGGGCGTGGACCCTAGACTTCAGCACGTAGGGGTAGAGGCGGAGGCAGAGAGGGAGCATCTAGTTCTGGTAGTGGACAGAACCATACATATTCATTAACCGACCGACAAGACTCAGAGTCATCACCAGATGTTGTAACAGCTACATTGATTGTTTGCTCCCATTGTGATTATGCTTTGATAAATCCTGGATTTACTTTGTCTTATGTTACTCCATTTATTATGGGGAGGTTATGTATTGTAGTAGAGTCATTAGATCGACCCTTTATTGTATCTACACCAGTTGGTGAGTTTATTATTGCCAGGAGAGTCTATCGAGGTTGCACGGTAGAAATTATCGACCATCAGACCTCTATAGACCTGGGAGAATTAGATATGGTTGATTTTGACGTCATTATGGGTATGGACTGGTTAGTATCTTGTTATGCTAATGTTGAGTGCCGGACAAAGATTGTTAGATTCCACTTTCCAGGAGAGGCAGTTCTGGAATCAAAGGGTGATACAGCAACGCTGAAAGGTAGGTTTATTTCCTATCTTAAGGCAAGGAGGATGATTACCAAGGGTTCTATTTATCATCTTGTTCGCATTCATAATATAGATGCAGAACCACCGACTCTTCAGTCTATTCCGGTAGTTAATGAGTTTCTAGATGTATTTCCAGATGAAGTCCCTGGTATCCCTCCAGAATGAGAAATTGATTTTGCTATCGATATGCTACCAAGTACACAACCCATATCTATCCCTCCATATAGAATGGCTCCTGCTGAGCTGAAGGAGTTGAAGGATCAGCTGAAAGATTTGCTTGATAAAGGATTTATCAAGCCTAGTGCTTCACCATGGGGTGCACCAGTATCATTTGTGAGAAAGAAAGATGGCTCACTGAGGATGTGTATCGATTACCGACAATTGAAGGCAACTATAAAGAATAAGTATGTCCTTCCGAGGATAGATGACTTGTTTGATCAATTACAAGGTGCTAAGTGTTTCTCAAAGATTGATTTAAGATCAGGGTACCACTAGATACGAGTCCGGGAGGAAGACGTTCCAAAGATAGCTTTTAGAACTAGATATGGACACTTTGAGTTCTTGGTAATGTCTTTTGGATAAACTAATGCCCCAGGAGTGTTCATGGACCTCATCAATAGTATATTCAGGCCGTATCTAGACTTGTTTATGATTGTATTTATTGATGATATTTTGGTGTATTCACGTTCAAAAGATGAGCATGAAAATCATCTGCGAGCAGTCCTTCAGGTTCTTCGAGACCGAGAACTTTATGCAAAGTTTTCTAAGTGTGAGTTCTGGTTAGACTCTATAGCTTTCTTAGGCAATATTGTATCAGATGCAGGCATTGCGGTTGATACATAAAAGATTGAGGCCGTAAAGACTTGGCCCAGACCCATGACTCCGACTGAGGTTCATAGTTTCTTAGGGTTAGCTGGGTACTACAGAAGGTTTGTAGAGGGATTTTCTTCAGTTTTATGCCCATTAACGAAGCTAACTCAAAAAGCAGCTAAGTTCCAGTGGACTGAGGCTTGCTAGCACAGTTTCCAGGAGCTGAAGGACAGGTTGACATCAGCACCATTTCTTGCATTGCCAGACGGTTCAGAAGGCTATACGGTGTATTGTGATGATTCTGGTGTTGGGTTAGGATGTGTTCTAATGCAACATGGTAAGGTTATCACATATGCTTCAAGGCAATTGAGAAAACATGAGAAGAACTATCCAACCCACGACTTAGAGTTCGCTGCAGTTGTGCATGCACTAAAGATCTGGAGACACTATTTGTATGGCGTTCATGTTGACATCTTCACAGATCATAAAAGCCTTCAATATATCTTTTGATAGAAGGAGTTAAATCTGCGACAACGTCGATGGCTTGAGTTACTGAAAGACTACTATGTGGACATTTTATATGATCCAGGAAAGGCAAATGTGGTAGTTGATGCCCTCAGTCGAAGATCTATGGGTAGTTTATCGTATTTGGATGTTGAGAAGCGTGAGCTAGCACGGGAGCTGCATCAGTTAGCTAGCTTGGGAGTCAGATTGTTAGAGGCAGAAGATAGTGGGGTAACAATTCAGGACATAGTCGTATCATCTCTAGTTGTAGAAGTAAAAGTACGGCAACAAGAGGATCCTAGCTTAGAGCATCTTAGAGCCAAAGCTGAGGATCCACAGTCTTTAGCATTTGATATAGTAGAAGATGAAGTCCTCAGATATAACGGTCGATTGTGTGTTCCAAATGTTGCAGGGCTTCGACATCGAATTATGGAAGAGACACATCATTCCCGTTATTCTATTCACCCTGGTTCGACGAAGATGTACCATGATATTAAGGAGATCTATTGGTGGCACGGGATGAAGAAGGACGTTGCTGAGTTTGTAGCGCAGTGTCCTAACTGCCAATAGGTGAAGGTTGAGCACCAAAAGCCCTCTGGGCTAGTTCAAGAGATAGGCATTCCTTTATGGAAGTGGGAAGCAATTAATATGGATTTTATTACAGGTTTATTTCGATCGCGTTGCAAGTTTGACTCTATTTAGGTAATTGTTGATAGACTAACAAAATCAGCACACTTCTTACCAGTCAGGGCTACTTTTACGACCAAAGAATATGCAGGGCTCTATATTAGGGAGATTGTTAGGCTACACGGTGTCCCAGTCTCTATTATCTCTAATAGAGGAGCATAATTTACCGCCAACTTCTGGAAGTCCATCCAGAAAGGACTAGGGACTCAGGTTAATCTTAGTACTGCCTTTCACCCTCAGACAGATGGCCAGGCTGAGCGCACAATTTTGACACTTAAGGATATGTTACGAGCGTGCACACTAGACTTCAAGGGGAGTTGGGATGACCACTTACCTCCTATAGAGTTCGCATACAATAATAGTTCTCATTCCAGCATCGGGATGGCACCTTATGATGCTTTGTATGGGCGAAAATGTAGATCCCCCATTGAATGGTTCGAGGTAGGTGAGTTAGGGTTGATTGGACCCGACTTAGTACAGCAGACAATGGAGTAGGTCAAGCTCATATGGGAGAGGTTGCTAACAGCTCAAAGCCGACAAAAGTCATACTCAGATGTGCGACGAAGGGACTTAGAGTTTTGCGTCGATGATTGGGTATTCTTAAAAGTCTCGCCTATGAAGGGTGTTATGCGATTTGGCAAAAAGGGAAAGCTTAGTCCAAGATTCATTGGGCCATACCGGATCCTTCGAAGGGTAGGACGAGTGGCTTATGAGTTAGAATTGCCTTCGGGGGTAAAATTTGTTCATCCAATTTTCCATGGATCGATACTACGGAAGTGTGTAGGAGACCCTTCTCGGGTTGTCCCAGTTGAGGATGTTCAAATCACAGAGGAGTTGTCCTACGAGGAAACTCGAGTTGCTATATTAGATCGGTAGGTTCGTAAATTGAGGAACAAAGAGATGGCTTCGGTTAAAGTATTATGGAGGAATAAAAATAGAGAAGGGGTGACCTGGGAAACTGAGGATGGCATGAGGTCCAAATATCCTCACTTGTTTTATACCCCAGGGTGATGTTATATCAGTTTATATTAGGGCAGTAAGGTAAGATACCTATTCGATTTTATATATATATATATATACATATTATTGCTTATTATTATTGTGGTTGTCATTGTATATCTGCTCGCACTGTTGTGGTGGAGCTATAACGCTTAGCTATTTATGTTGTCATGTGAGACACCTAGGTTAGAAATTTTGCATTTTAGGTTCCTGGATAGTGACATTTATAAGGGATACACTGCCTAAATTTTGGCAACACCTAAGAACTGAACAGCGTGACTCAGATTTTTCATTCGAGGACGACTGTTTCTAATAGGGGAAGGATGTAACATCCCGACTTTTCAAAATGTCTAAATTAACTCGTATCTTCGTGGAAAGAGAAGGAGAGTGAGTAATAAATTGAAAATGATGTGTTATGTATATTTTAAGTGTTCAATTGTTGTATCTCATGTTTTGAAGTTAGGTAAGTGGCAAAATAAAAGTTGGCGAAAGTTACCGTAAATTCCTTTTTAAAGATTTGTTTGAAATTTGGGTAAAATGTCTCGGACGTTTTCTCCCAATCTATTAAGAGTTACGGTCCCTGCGAGCTATAAAATCGAGGTCTACAAGTCTAATTTCCAACGCATCAAACCGTTCGTTCATACGACTTCAGAATAGAGAGATATTGGCATTTTTGTGGGACTGCGCAGGCAGGCACGTGAGGTGGGGCCCTAAGTCGGTGGAATGTTACATATATCTTCTTCTTCGACCTTTGTCTTCATTTTTAAGCTAAAAACCAGAGAAATTAGAGAAACCCATTTCTAGGATCAAGTGAAGTATAGATTTTCTCGACTGAAGTCCTTGACAAAAGTTGTTCTACGCGTTGGGCTCATCATCGTGGTATAATTTGTTTTATCGATTGAATAGCATATCATACTTTAGTGTTGGGACAACAAGGGTTTGAATATATTTGAAGGTGTTGAGGCGATTACGAACCTAAGATCGAGGTAAGACCCTTCTTTCATCGACTTTAGCTTTATAAGGAGCAAACATCAATTTGCGATGGAAATACATATCTTTTATCATATTGTCATGGTATCTTTTATTTTTGTGTGTTGATTATGGTCCTACCTTGTTGTAGTATCGAGGGAGTTATGAGTTAAAGTCGTTAGGCCATGTGAATTTAGCGAAAAAGGTATGTTAAGGCTATTCTCTTCCCATGGCATGTTTCCTTAAAGCTTAGGAGCAATGTAATTGAGTTGTTATAGTTGTTATACTTGTAGCCATTATTGTTGATTATTGGCTGCTCGAGTGTGTATAATCCTCTCTTATCGGGATTCTTATTCAGTAGTAGCATTCTTATGTTGGACATGACTTAGAGGCTATTTGTAGAGGTTGCTTATAACTAAATTGCTTGCTTTTAGCTGTTGGATTGTTATTGTTGCCTTTGGGCTATTGTGTTTAGCTGCAGGAATTTGATCTATGCCTAGAGGGGTTATGTTCTGCCTACAGGGCTAAATGGATGCCTAAAAGGGATATGAGTTGCCTACGGGGCTATATTGATGCCTAGAAGGGCTATGAGTTGCCTACATGGATATATTGACACCTAAGAAGGCTATGTGCTTCCTACATGGACATGTTGTTGCCTAAGAGGGCTATGAGTTGTCTATAAGCTATGTTGATACCTAAGAGGGCTATGTGACTGCCTGCAGGGCTAGCGGACTACCGATAGGGGTATATAGGCTGATTGGCACCTTTGGGGCTTATGGGGTCCTGAGTAGGTGGTCTTGTGTGTTGTTTGTACCTGCCGAGCTTATGGGGTCTTGGTTATGTTGTTGTTTTATTATTTTTTGATAAGTTTAGATTTAGGAGCAGGTCAGTACAGTTATCTTATCCATGATTTATTTATCATATTATTCCAGTATATCAGGATATCTCATCATAGCCTATTGCTTTTCATACTCTGTACATTATTTTGTACTGACGCCCCTTTGCCTAGGGGGCACTGCATTCATGCATGCAAGTCCGGACAGACTACCGAGTAGACCTCCTCAGCAGCAGGATTGACTTTTATCCGGTTGGCCAGCCCCTTTCCTCCGGAGCTGCCAGAGTTGGGAGGTTTGTTACCTTTTGTTGTATATATTCTCATGGGTAGGCTGGGACCCTGTCCCACTAATATTTACTACTGTTAGAGGTTTGCAGACTAGTGTGTGGGGTTTATAGCTACGTTATGGTCATGCTGGCCTATGTTGTTGGTTTGCTAAAGCTTGTGAGCTGTTTGATGTATTGTATTGATATATACTTGCTTTTAGTTTTGGTTAGATATCATGGTGACCTCGACGGCCCAATCAGGACTTCTGTGCTACTTGGCTATTTATTTATTGATTTCTTGGGAGTAGCTATTTCTTTTATAGATCAGTTGACAGGGGCCTTGCCAGTCGAAGGCTTAATTTTAAGCCGAGATATACTTATTTGTTTTCTTGACTGTTTGTGGCTGCCATGCGCTAGTAGCAATTGGTCCAGCAGGGTCGGCTCAAGCCTGAGTTTTGGCATTAGGAGCCAGTTGCACCCTTGAATCTGGGGCGTGACAATAACAATTAAATGGAGCTCAAATTATAGACGAACAAAAAAAAGATCAATTGTTTGTGGCTACTTCTTTTGCAGGTGGAAGTTCAAGCTGAAGCTGGTTAATTGATAGCGGTTGAACAAATCATATGACTCATGGTGAGGAGATTTTTAGAGAGTTAGAAAGATCTGCAATCTCTAAAGTCATAGTTGTTAATAGGGATCATCTTCTAGCCAAAGGGAAAGGCACAATATCTATTGAAAGCTACTCAAGTACAAAGTTAATCTTATATGTACTTTTTTTTCCTGAACTTGATCAAAATTTGTTCAACGTAGGGCAACTTTTGGAAAATGGTTTTAATCTTAAATTTGAGGATAAGAAGTGTGTGATCTTTGATCCAAAGGGCTAACAAATTTGTCAAGTTAAAATGAGAGGAAAGAGTTTTTCCTTTGATTCAATGGAGGAAAAGTTGGCTGCCTATCGAGCCAAGAGATGACCACAAATATATGGCACAAGAGACTCAAACATTTTCATCACAGGGCACTCTTGCACATATTGAAGAAAGACATGGTTTCTAGGAGTACCACTTATGGAGGATGAACCTGCAACTTGCAACACATGTAAATTGGGAAAGCAAAGTAGGATGCCTTTTGCCAAGGTAACCCGAAGAGCATCAGTGATGCTTCAATTAGTCCATACTGATTTATATGGACCACATAGGACTGCTTCTCTTAACGGAAGTAAATATTTTATAGCATTCATTAATGATATGACATAAATGCGTTGGATTTATATTTTCATGTTCAAATCTGAAGTACCTAAAGTGTTCTGGAAATTCAAACTTTGGTACAAAATCAAAGTGGTTGCAGGATTCAAATGCTTAGATCAGATAATTGTACCGAGTACACCTCTAATCGATTTAAAAAGTTTTGTGAAAATGTAGGATTTGAGCATCAACTCATTGTTTGATATACTCCACAACAAAATGGTGTCAGTGAGAGGAAGAACAGATCGATAATGGAGATGTCGAGATGCTTGTTATGTGAGAAGGGCCTACCAAAAAAGTTATGGATAGAAGCAACTAACACTATTGTTTTTTTTTCCCTAAATTGGTTGCCTACAAAAGTCGTGAAGGAATAGACACCTTTGGAGGCATGGCATAGGTATAATCCATCCTTACAAAACTTAATAATCTTTGGTTGTTTGTGCTTCTCACATATTCCAGGGGTTAAGAAGGACAAGTTAGATAAGAAAGTTGAACTTGGAGTCTTTATTGGTTATAGTACAATCTCCAAAGCTTACAGATTTTTTCAGCCTCATATAGAAAAAATTATGGTAATCAGAGATGTATTTTTTATGGAGAATAAGTAATGGGACTAGGAAGAAGTTAACCAGAAGCAGATCACAAGAAATCAAATAGATTCAGATGAGAACATTGATAATCAATATGTGAGTGGAACAAGGTCGCACTCTGACATATACCAGAGATGCAATGTGGCCATTTTGGAGCCTTCTAGATTTTAAGAAGTCGTTTTCGATCCCAAGTGGAAAGCTGCAATAGAAGAGTAGCTTGCAATTATTAAGAAGTGCGAGACCTGGCAGCTTCTGGAAAAACAATAACATAGGAAGGTCATTGGTGTGAAGTGGGTTTATCACACGAAATTGAATGTTGATGGATCTGTTAACAAGCTCAAAGCAAGACTTGTTGTGAAAAAGTTACTCACAAATTTTTGGAGTTGATTATTCAGAAACCATTTCTCTACTTGCTAGGCTTGATACTATAAGGTTGTTACTAGCTATTATTGCTCAAAAAGGTTGGAAAATCTTTCAATCAGATGTCAAGTCCATTTGTTTAAAATGGTTTTCTACATGAGCAAATTTATGTGGAGCAACCTTAATGTGTTTTCTATAAAGCGACATGACGACAAAGTGTATCTATTCAAGAAAGCCATTTATGGTTTAAAACAAGCTACAAGGGCTTGGTACAGTCGAATTGATGATCACTTGCAAGGCTTAGGTTTTAAGAAAAGCCTAAGCGAATCAACTCTATTTATTGAATGAAGAGATTCTAATATTATGCTTATATCACTTTATGTTGATGATCTTCTTGTAATAGGCAACAACCTTGTAATGTAAAATGAATTCAAGGTAGAGATGAAGAAAGTGTTCGAAATGACAGATTAGGGAGAAATGTCTTACTTTCTTGGAATGGAGATTTGTCAAACCCACAATGAAGTGTTCATTTGTAAAAAGAAATATGCAAGGGGGACAATGAAGAAGTTCAAAATGGACGATTTCGAACCTGTGAACACTCTAATGAATCAGAAAGAAAAGTTGATTCTTGTTGAGGGTAGTGGCAAGGTTGACGAGGCAAGTTATGGAAGTGTGGTTGGATATCTCATGTATCTCACTACCACGAGACTCGATATTCTGCAAGAAGTAAGTTTCTTATCTAGATTTTTGAATTGTGCAAGTGAAATGCACATGAAAGCAGCCACAGGAGTGATAAGGTATGTCAAGGGAACTTTAGAATACAGTGTTAGGTTCGAGAAAAGTTACAACTTGAACTTGCAAGGGTATTCTGATAGTGATTGGGCTGGGTCAGATTATGACATCATAAGCACTTTAGGTGATTGCTTTATTCTTGGTTCGGGATGTTTTTAATGGTTCTAAAAGAAGTAAGGTATCATGGCACAGTCAAGGGAACTTTGGACAATGGTGTTAGGTTCAGCAAAAGTCAGAACTTCAACTTGCAAGGGTATTATGATAGTGATTGGGTTGGGTCAAATGATGACATGAAAAGCACTTCAGGTAATTGTTTTAGCTTTGGTTCGCGATGATTTTCATGGCGCTCAAAAAGAAGCAAGGTATCATGGCACAGACAACTGCAGAAGCTGAATTTAAAGTTCTAATATCAGTTACTAATCAAGCTCTTTGACTAAGGAAGATTATGTTAGCTCTTGAACTGGAGCAACAACAAAGCACGAAAGTGTTTATGGATTTTCAGACAACCATGGAATTTTCTCATAATCTAGTTTTTCATGGAAAAAAAACATTTGAATATCAAATTGTACTATCTCAAGGAAATGCAAGTAGAAAGAGAGGTGCAGTTGGTTTATTACAAGTCAGAAGATTAAAATACTGATGTCCACTAAGCTATTTCATGTTAATATAATCGAATTCCTTAGAATGAAGCTTGGTGTCACGCCCCGAGCCTACACCTTGGACATGGCCGGCACTGGAGAACTATCGCTGGTCCTCAAGCGAACCCTTGGTCCGGCTGACTACCTAGCGGAAGACTTACTCAATAAAAATGGAGACTTCAACTACCAACAATTAACTCAAAGCATCTCAACAATAACACAACTCATTAAATGTGTGAAATACTTAATTAAACATAAATATGTGACTCAAAGTCTCAAAATATCAACACAGTAAATAGGGAGAGAATCCTCAACTTCTAACTATATAAGAAGCCTCTAAATACTATGAAAGCTATCGGGACAGGATCCTCGACAACTCAACAAAACAATAATGATAGCGTGAAGTCCTCCTAAAAGTAAGGAGGCTTACCAAAACTAGCTGGAATACAAATGGTATAAACGAAGCGCATGTTGATGACCTTGAACACCTGTATCTGCATCATTACATGATGCGGGTCGAATGACATTAGTAAATTGAATGTACGAGCATATAAGGGGAAAACTGAAACAAATATAACTGAACTAATAACATGGCAAGACAATACTCACCTTAAACTCAACTACAATATGAAAGAAATAATAATAATAATAAATGCAATATTTAAAGCTTTTAGAACAGAACACTACAAGAAAAACAGCCTCTAAAGAAGGGAAATCTGGTCCCTAAATGTCCAAATCTGGTCCTAAATGAGCTATTGAGACGGGAAAAGGCTGGTCGCCACCCGTCCTAAAAGCCTTCTTCGCTAAATGTTTACTGCGACGAGTTTCATTAGCCGGTCGTTAAATGTCTTTTGGGATGGGGAAAATATTGGTCGTTACATGATTTTAAAGACCACATTTTTGGTCTTAAATAAACGATTTATATTTTATAAATGTTTTACTTTCTATTCGTTAATCTTCTTTAGCGGCTAGAAAAAACCTGCTCCTTGTACTCTTTGGCGACAAGAATGGTCTGGTCTTAGATATCTTTTAGAGACGAGCAATATTTCTGGTCTTAGATTATCCTTTAGAGAGGAACAACATTTCTAGTCCTAGATTTACCTTTAGAGACAAGCAATAATTCTGGTCTCTAATTAACCACCAATGGTTAGAGCTCGATATCACAAAAAAAGAAATTTCATCTACAAATAAAGAATTGCTACTGAAAATCTCGATACAAAAAGATATAGAGAGAGAGAGATTAATTGCATTAAATTAATTAACATCTCAGATGTTAGTTTTGACATTTGCTTAAGTAAAACCTTATCTAAGATTTGAGTTAGACTATAATATCAAGTATTGCATAACATTCAAGCCAAACAATAATGAGTTTGTGCATCTTCTTTAGCTGCATCTTGACTTGTAACTTCGATCTTTAAATTCTGCAAGTACAAAATTTGAGATGACGTTAAATAATGATTGGTATAATAATATACACCAACAAAAGCATCTTAGCTTGTATAAAGATCCTTAAGGCTGCAAAGTATATGGAACAAATAGGACTGAGCAGTTGTAACATAATGGACTGAGGAAATTTACTTGGTTGTGGTACATGCAAGAGCTCATTCAGTTGTTGTGAATATCTATAGAATGTGGTCAGCTGCTGGAGTATATTACATTTGGTTACAGAGAAATATGAGGCCATTTCCAACAGAAAGCAGGCAATGACCAAAAGTTGATCAAATTCATTACACATGAAGTCTTGCTTTAATGTAACATGCAGAAGAAATATCTAGGAAATTGCAACACCCTGAGAGACATCCAAGTGAAGATTGAAGTGCCTATATACTAGCATTTTTTATTTTATCCTTTAGTCATATTTGAAATATTATGCAAATAAGTCTACCTGCAATACTTGGGACAGTTTACCCAAGCCTGCAGCAACCTTGTGCTTAATGTGATTTTTCTGATGGGTAAGAGAAATTCTTTGCTTACCAAAAAAACATAGCTAACTTTCACAGTATAATTAATTAAACTGCTCACCTCAAATGGAGTCTAACTTTCTTCAAGTGTTATCCAAAAGCATCAACAAAGCTGCAAGAATAAAATTAAAAACTATTTTGAAGAAACACAACTAAACAGAACTGGTCAGAAAATGGAAACAAATGGACTAAAGAATGAAAAGTACAAACATAGAAGTTGTGCAGCTATGCAGAAAATAAAATTTGAGCAAGAAGAAGTTGAGAAAGCGATTAGTTCTTTTGATCTTATCCAAGCTTGGAAAAGCTTTCTTTTTGAATTCCCTGAAGTGAAGGATACTATTATTGAGTGTGCAGCTGGGCAGAAAATATATATAAAAGAAGATATATGCGCGTGCATAAACAATGTTCCAATAATCCGACAAGACAAGATTCTAATATTACCAAATTTCATTTGTAGCGAAATAATGGTGGTTCAAGTTCCTCATCATGATACAAAAACTGATGTAGTATATCTTAGAGGCCACTAAAAGATCTGTTTTTTTATCAAGTCCCCTCCTATTTGAGAAGAGGTCATTACCGAAGTAACTAATAATCTGATTGCATCTATAAACATTATGTCAAGGCTATGTAATGATAAAATGTTCACATCGAGATCGTGCTTTAATAAGTCATCAATTACCTACTCATGCAACATTTAGAATTATAGGACATGATGTTATAAGTCAAGCTGCCAGAGTTATGTGGAACTCTCCAATAGATTGTAACAATTCGACTTTTACCGGAATCATTTAACAATGAAAAGTGGAGAATAAAAATAGCCTTCAAAAGAAGAAAATCAAGAAAAGTAGTTCACACCACTAAAGCTTTATTTTGTCAAAGTGTTTAAGTAAAGCTAACTTCTTACTAGTATGCACCATCAGGTTGAGTAAAATGGATAAGATTTTTATGGTAAAAAATTTGAACCCTGAGAAGTTGTGCGTAGCTGCGGATATAATAGAAACAAGAGCATGTTTCAAAATTACATGCACGACTGAGTGATCAGAACAAAATTTAACATCACAATTTCCATAATGAACAATATTTTTATGAGTCTTCTGGTAACTTCCACAAGAGGTGATGACAGCCAGGTAATTCAAATTATTTTTTGCGAGAAGAGTGTGGTAACGGGAGGAACTCACTTCAAACTAAAACGAATTTAAATGATAAGTCAAGGAACTAAGCCCCGTTAAAAGTTTACAAAGACTTGAGAATAACTAGGCCACAAATTCTCACTAGCATAAAATATAGAGAAACATATGGGAATGCTAAGACTTTAGCTGCAGTACTACACAAACAGGATGGCAGCTGAATCATGTTTATCAATTTTAGGGTCCTAAATGGTTGGAAAAAACACCTTGAGGATCAGTTTCTACAACATATATAGTGTTTCAAGCGAGAGAAATGGTTGTAGTGAGTAGATATATGATGGACGAGTACATCCAACTTTGATGCTTAGAAGAACCTACAAGGCTGAGATGTATACACATTTGAATTGAAATGTTCTACAAGTAGAAGACAACATACGATAGCCATCACTCATCATGTTGGGGTTGTATTCATTTACTTGTCAGCTATTTCAAACCAAGAAAATAAAAAAAAAAACAGAGGAGGTCTAGTTATGCACAGTTGTGTAGAGAAGTGTGAAAATAGATCAAGAAGAAGATGTGCAATATAGGCAAGAAGTTTAGTTAGCTTATGAATCCTCTTTTAAGCAATTTATGTTTGTTAAATTGCAAGTGCATCAAACAAACACAATAACATCATACTCGATAGTTATGAAGTGAAAATAGAGCAAGAAGAAGATGTGGAACAGGGGAAAGAAGTCTACTTAACTAATGGTTTCTCTTTTAAGCAACTAGTTCTTGTAAAATTGCAAGTGAAAGAAACAATAAGAACAACAACATGTCTGACATCTTTGCGGAAAAGTGTACTGAAAATAGAGAAAGAAGAAGATGCGCAGTAGTGTCTATACAGGGTTGAAGTAGAGCAACTTCTAAAATGACTACACAAATAAATAAAATAATTAAAAATTGGGGTATATTATTACTTACTTGGTCAGCATAACAATACATTGGTCATTCTGTTGAATCGAGCAATGTTGTATGCGGGATAACTGATTGTTGAGCTTTGAAGAATTATTGCATTCTTCTTATTTTTACCATTTTATCTTCTAAGGTAAACAAACGATCATTCATTGATTTATTTTCCACTCAACATTTTTCTACAATCTCTATGCTAGGTAGAGATTTGTCGGCTTTCACTATTTCTTCTGTCTCAGACTACAATATATTATTAGCCAAAATAAAGATTATGAAGTGAATTAATAGTTATCAACGATAGTACTTGTAATTTAAAGGAAGCAGAGAAGAAAGACAAGGAAGTAAACTTGAGACTTAGCCATTGATTTTCTATTCTACATTTTTTAGTTTATTTTAATTATTAACCAACTTATGTAGCTATATATAATAGAGATAAGGAAAACAAATTTTGATGATACCTGCTGATATATAATTTCTCGAATAGGCTAGCTATCAATATGAGGAGGAATCGTCAACATCACTCGGTTTTGTGAGATCATTTTGCTTTTTGCCTGTATTTAAAAAATAATAATCTTAAAATAACTATTGAAATACAAATTTTAAAAGAAAGTATGGGTCAATAAACTAAAATGGAATCCAAACTCCAGATACTCATACACTTAATTAAATTCTCCATTGTCATGATCAATGAAAGTAATGATCATTAAAGCAAAAAATGGAAAGTTGTGAATACCCCTGCCAAAAACAAGCTCCAAACACACTAGGAAACTAGCATTTATAAATTTGTGATTGTCCCTGCCAAAAACGAAACTTTACTATCTCCTTCTAACTTAAGGAGAAATAAGGAGATTCCAAGGGAGGGGTGCAAAATGTTTGAAATTTCAGCAAATCAAAGTTGAAGTGCAATTTTGCAAATTAAAACTTTAATACTATTTTCTAATATTACCTCAAAACTTTTAGAACAAAAATGTTCCTTAACTAACAACTCTCATTCTTCTTTCTTTTCTACTCCCTTTTGAATATTCATAAGAACCTGAACCATTGACTTGCTCTTCACAAACTATGCAAGTATCCTCTGAATTTGTTCCATAGCGCATTCTTTCCATCAAAGATATGATTACAATGATCATTGATGTCAACACTTTTAAATTTATCCTACAATAATGAAAGCATGACTTAAGTTACTGACCATAGCACAAATGATGTTTAACTCTTATTTTATAGAAAAGAAGATGAAAAAGTAAACTGATGTTGTTCCTATAAAACTATAATTTCCCAAAGCTATTTAATATGATGATGTACATTTTGGATGACAGTTAAGAACCACAACAAAAGGCCCAAAGACCCAACCATAAAATATATTACATTTGTTACCTCAATGCTTGCCCACATGTGATCCAACTTTTGTTGCTTAATAGTACTCCACAATTACCGTTGATGGACACATTACACTCACAATTTTTTTTTCAAGTGTCTCTAAAACAGATTGCTATTTGTTCCAACTGTCTTAATATTGTAAAAGTTTATTTTAAGGAGGTGATGCTTGAATATTTGAGCTTTGTGAAGAGCATTGTGGATTCTAAGGACCTTCATCTTAACATCTACAGAGGTATGTTGTAGCAGAACAAGATCCTTAAGGTTATAGCAAGAATTTAGTGAAGAGTTGAGTTGAGGTGTTCTTTTAAATTACGAAGAACAAAGGGGGTTATAACATATTTTATGAGGCTTTCTCTAAGAACACAAAGCTATTGTTAGCTTCGGAAACATTTCCAGCACTCAAAAAGTTAAGCAAAGGAACAAGAAGTAGATTTTTTCTCATGGGAAGAGTTTGATCTAATTGTAATGACGAAGTGTAAATGATGCAGATTTGATATGCAAATATCTGCATTCTAATAACTAGTTTTTGCTCCATTCACTTAAGTGTGGGTGTCAATCTATGTAGGGAAGTTTGGATGATGGACTTCCTCAGAAAAGGAATACTGATATTTGCTCGATTATGTACACTAGAAGAAATACTAGAGAACAAAAAGGTATCATTCTGACTAATGATGTTTTCAAGGAAAATGTTCCATCGATGAATCAATTTCTTCTTGAAACAGATAAAGAGGTATTTTTGAGTTATTCTTCCTGTTTGGCTTAATAAGATAACAAATATAAAGTTGGTTTATATACTTTCTATCTCATTCTCATTAGTTGAATAAGAGCTAAGTGTGATCTCAGTCTTGATAAATTGGTGTCAAATTAAGGGAACAATGAAGGACCTGTACTTTTTAATTCGTTACGCTGGCTCAGATGTTTGATAAAATAATTGACACATATATTCAATAGGATTTTGTCAAGGCGTAAGATGCATATATTCTTTCTACTGTGGGGCGCATATAGTTATTTTTAAAAAATATTAGTTTGTTGTGCCTTCTATGCCAATTGATTAAACGAGATGTTTACATCTAAATAACAGGACATTAGATACTTGATTGAGGATCTTTTAGTATTCAAGTCGACAACACTCTTTGGGTTTCAAAGAGTTTATGACCGAATATACATAGGTTTCTAATCTACAATTCAATAAACAAAGTTCAGGCTACATACCTGCATATACTTCAGAAAACAAAATTATAAACTAGAAATTCTCACTCAATAATCTTTTGCAAATTAAACAAATATAGAGAATGACCAGATGATGCATAACAACATAAAGAGTAATTCGAACAGCCCAAATGCATAACGGAATTAAGAAAAGAAAAAAATAAATGCAGAAGAGAAGGCATACCTAAGAATCGATTAGATGGAAATCAACTCACAAAATAGGGTAGAACTTGATGACCTACAGTCTGTTCTTTCTAAATTTGAGAAACTGTAGACGAAATCTGAGAGCTTTAGCACTGTATTCCTAAAGAATATTAATTTGGAGAGCTGCTAGAGAGATATGTCATGAAATCAATTAGGGCTTATGGGTATTGAAAAATATGTAGCGACTTAATTGTTTTGTATTAAAAAAATTGAGGCTTTTATCTTAAGAATTTTGATTGGTTAAACCTTTGGCTCTTGATGGGCTTATATGAAAATAATTATTTTTTTTTCAAAAGGAGCGCTCGTTTTCCCGCTTCTCTATTTTTACTAGTATATTTAGATTTTGGGACCAGGTTGTAATTTCTTTAGAGACTAGATTTTGTATCTTCGCAATAACATATAGGATTAGGGACGAGAATAAAATCTCGTCCTAATACATACACTTTTTGAGACGAGATTATTAACTCATCCCTAAATGTTGGTCTTAAATAACAGTTTTTCTTGTAGTGGACGACATTCCGAATGGAATGACCACTTGCCTACAATTGAATATCTCTGCTTAGTGTGTCATGTTCTAACGTTATCTCAATTTTTTTGCAGACATGGTCAGGTCCAAAGTTGCAGGAAGAGACTTGCCACCCCGACACATAAGATCACAAAAGTTTAGGAGAGATGCAGAAAAGCCGAACAAAACCAAAGCAAAAGCCAAGAGCAAGGAAGCCAATTCCAGTAGGAGGATTCCCACTGACCCTACTGTCCCTTCGTGAGCCCGAGGATTCATCAATGTGATACATACCTTTGGAGCAACTCATGACTTAGATGAGATGAATATGGCTAACCTCGCTGCGGTAGCCGAAGCAGAAAACCAGAGTCAGAAGGAGGACACATCGACTGCTTAGACAGAATCCCTATTTACCTCTCTCTCTATTTTTTCTTCAATTGACTTGCTGGATATTTTTGTTATTTGCATTTGAGGATAAATACTTTTTAATTATGGTGGGGTGAGGCCTACTTTTTGTATGCTACTCGTGCTTTGTGTTGATATTTGGATTGTTTTGTTTAAATTTTGTTGAGATACTGCGTATGTGTGGACGTTTGAGCTTATGGCTCCCTTCCTGTTTTAATTGTAAAATAATTTTGACCCTTTCGAATTTTTTCGAATTTTTCAAACATTTTTGCCACCTCTCATGTGTTGAATGTGGCTGTTCTTTTGCAAAAATTTGAGTGTCGGTTCCAATCAATACCGATGACTTGGATAGTGCTCTCAATCGAATAAACATGAATGCGCAGCTACGATGAGGCCAAATGAAGTTGCATAGAAAATATGTGAACTCTTTGCATCTCGTTATGACTAGCCTTGTATCAAATTGATTCTCTTTTGATGATCATTGCATACTCGCGAAAGTGTGGAGTCTTGTTTGACTTGTAGTGTCAATGCCTAGTGTGGTGAGCTTACCTGTGAACTATGCATGATAGATCCTAGAATTTACCCCGTTGATCCTGTCAACTAAGTGATGCTATCTCTTGATATGATCTTAGGCAACTTCGAAGTGTGTGAACAATTTTGACATATACCTCTTTTGTGAACTACCTTGTCAGTGTGTGATTCTCTCTTGAACACCCCTTGAGCCTTACCTTTCCTTGGAAGAAAACTTGATGAAAACTAGACCTTTCTTAATCCATCACACATAATCCTCATGAAGTTGTGGTTAGTTTGAATAGCCAACTTAGGCCATAAGCCTAAGTTGGGGGTGTGTTGAAAAGAAAAGGGAAAGTCAAGAAGTGCAAGAAAGTCCCTCCTACCCATGGTTTTGAGGAAAATTGAACCCCTCCATATAACATAAAATAAAAAGAGAGAAGAGAAAGAAAAAGAAAAAGAATGAAAACGAAAGTTGTGGAATAAAGTACAAAAGATATGAGGTTCCCAAACAATCCATAGAAAGTGAATAATAGGATGACTTATGAGCACTAATGAAAGTGATGAAGGAAAAGGAAAGGAAGTATTGTGAGAACCACATTTCATGAGGATGAAAGTCACTGAGCTTAAATGACCATACATTTGCATTCAGCCCCATTACAAGCCTTGAAAAGACCTTTTTGATATTAAGTGAGCTGAAACAAATGTTTATTGGAAAATACGGGCAAACCTATGGGTGACAGCATGCATTATGTTCTTCTTTGTGAGTGTGAGCGTTGCATCTGATTCCAAAGCTTTAAACTGTGAAACCATTGCGTGAATATGGAATCAATATTTGTGTAAGGGCATTTGAACACTACTGTTGAGCTTGAACTTGCATTTGAAGAAGGTATTGTGAACATGAGATTCGTTGATATTGGTGAGTCACAACTTGAATCTTTGAGTGCACATTTGATCTTTGCATAAGTAAATTGAGTCTTTTGTGTGCATTCATGATTGAGTCTTGTGTAACACTGTTCGAGACACCCTTTTTAAACGGCTGAACTTGAGTTTGCTTGAGGTTAAGCTAATGTTTAAGTTAGGGGTGTTGATGAGTACACAAATTGGACTCATTTAGGGCTATATTTTAATAGAAATTGTGTCCTCAAATACTTATTTTTTCTCGCTATCTAATGAAACCCTTGAAGTTTCAGGTATTTGAAGTTTGAGGAAAACCATGGACACGATCGAGCAAAAAGGAGCAAAAGAAGCTAAAGGAATGAAGAAATGAAGATATGCGAATCGCCGAACCCATTCGGCAAATAGCCAACAAATCACATATCCTTCTTTTGTTCGAGTGTTGTGAGCCTTGAAGGAAAGGATCAAGTCGGCGGAAAAAAAGGGAGCAGTCGATGCATCGCCGAGAAGTTCCGCGAAGTAGTACCATGTCTCCCAATGACCTAGAGCATGACGATGTTGAGGACTAGTGAAAGACGGTGATAAACAACACCAAGGGGTGAATCGTCGAATTGATCAGCGATTTCGACTAACGACGCCGAATGATCCGCTGTAGCACAAATCTATGAAAACTATAAATACTAGTTAGAGTTCTAGTGTTAAGTGTCGAAAAATTATTATAATTCTCATATAGAATAGTACTTTTTAATATTTTTGCTCTGAGTTTAATAGGGTTTTGAAGACTAGAAGAAAAAGAGGGTTTCAACTCCAAGGATTTGGACTTGGGTCTCTTGGATTCTTCATTATTGTCCTGTAACAAGACTTAAATCTTCATACCATTTGAATGCAAGCTCATTTAGGTATAAATTTCTATCTCTTAATGTGTGGCTAAAAACCTCCATTCTTGGGGTCTGATTTAGCCAATATGGGTTAAGATTGTTGTTGGGTCTTGCTTGCTGATAGATTAGATGTAGTTTAATGGTGATTTCATCTAGAAGTTTTCGATGAATTTAACAAATTTTTAGTTGCAAATACAAGATTATTTATGTGTTTTCGGCTTGTTCGGGAGAGAAGTTGCGAAACCAAGACTACTAGATTAATGGCCTAAAGACTGTGTCGACATGAGGTTCAGCTCCAGAGAGTGAACCCTAGTCCCATATCCTAACACTCAGCTCAACAGAGTGAGTGGGGTAAGGCGTAGGCTGGTCTTCATGCGGCAAGTGAGTATTCGAGAGGAACCAATTTGAAACGGGGTAAGTTGTTCGAGAGAGAACTTATTTCCACATAAAGCTTAGCCTAGTCAATATTACTCTATAAATCTTCTATCGAAAGCATGTACCCTAAAATCTAGCTTAACTTGTATTCCCATCACATCCCAAGGATCCTCTCTCATTACTTAGAAACCTTTGTTTATTTTGCTATTTTTACCTTACTTGTGAGAAAATCCCCATTGTTAATTAACATTCTTGTGTCCCCCTTTCAATTTACAATATTTTTACTCGTTAATGTCTTTAGCTATGACTATTTAGAACTAAATTTTATTTTTCTATAAATTCTCAAAACCTCTCTCTTGGGACGATCCCAACCCTTGGTTGCGTTACTAAACTATTGTACGATCGTAGACACTTGTATCGGAAGTTGTGTCTTGATTACGCAAACATCAAACCCTTGGTTGGGTTACTAAACTATTGTACGATCATAGACACTTGCATCGGAAGTTGTGTCTTGATTATGCAAACATCACTCCCCTTCGTCAAGGTGGGGCAGTAGCCATGTCTTTGGAGCTCAAGGCGAAGGAGCCTAAGGCATCCTCACGAGCACCTTCACGAGCCTTGAAGTGGACCACGACCCGTGGTCCTACTTGTGAAGGGTGAGGCAGTAGCTAAGCTACCTCATGCCTCCATCCCCAAGTCTCCTTCACGAAGGGCTCCACGAGTCGTGGTCCCTTTCGTGAAGTTTGAGGCAGTGGCTATGGTTTTGGTTGGATTCTCTCCTTTGTTCAAGGCCACTGCACGAGGCCTCCCACGAGCCATGGTCATGACCACGAGCCGTGGTGGTGGCCTTCGAGCTTGAGGTAGTGTGCTCAAGTTTGGGGCAACCTTGGTCTTTGGCGTTGGCTTGCCCATTTTGCTTGGTACTTGTCCCTTAGACGTTGACTCCTAACACCCCAATGTCAAATTTAGATGGTCTACTAATCTACGGGGAGTCATTTTATAGTTTTTAATCCTTACGTTAGGCTCTAGTTTAACCTACCGTTTTCTGGGGTGTTACATGAGCGTCGTTGGTAAATGGTGTGTTGTGAAATGGGATCATTGGATTTATTAAAATAGCTCACTATTTCATGCAAGTTGCTTTGGCGGTGGTTTTGGTCACTCTGGCAGGGGCGCTGTAGTGGGGTGATGGGCGCTGAGGCGGGCCAGACACGACTTAAAGTCGTAAATAAACACCAAAATGTATTTATTATGCACTTTTAGGTTTTTAGAGCTAAGGAACGCACCCCAGGCGATTCTTGACAGTTTCCACCATTCTTGAGGCTAAAGATAAGATTTTAACTCCCCGAATTCATTTTTCGATCTGTAGAATGTTATCTAATGGGTAATTATCGATGGGGGAGGGTTTTTTTATCTAAAATTTATGTTGGAAACAACCCTAATTGGGAGAATTGGGATAATGGTTTAGATCTAGGGTTCGTAGAATTGTTAGTAATTTGGGTAAATAGTGATTGTTTATTGATTCCCATGTTATTATGATTGTTTGTAGACCAGGAACAGGCGAAACGAATCCGGAAAGGGAAGGATCAAGTTTCTTAGGGTTTCAAGCTTGTTTTAAGGTAGGTGATGGTTGTGATTCTATAATTGTGTGATATATGTTGGTTCTTGCTTCATTATAGTATATGTATGTATGTGAATGCATTATTGATCACACTAATTGTAAATGAATATGAACGAATAAATTTATTCCATGAATCAGTTCTTGATTGTATGATAATGAGAATATACTTGTGATTGTGATTGTGGTGTGTTGAATGGATCGGTTGCCACGTTTCGGCATAACTAATTGGGATCGATTGCCACGTTCCGACATAAGCACTGGATTGGGTACCACGTTTTGGTATGCTAACAGTTTGGGTTTGGGTTCCATGAGAGGACCAATGACTTGTCATAATTATGTATCTTGAGAAATGTGAAACTGCACCTTATTCGTAAATGTTGATAATATTGTATACGTTCGATTTATGCATGTGATTATATTGTTGTATTGACTTATGTATGTTGCACTTAGTGGGATAGTTGTGTGATCCTACGAGTACATTGTGGTTGTGTACTGATACTGCACTTGCTCTTTCTTTGTTGAGTGCAGGGCATCTTAAGGCGGCTATTGACAGACCTCGTTTAGAAGATCAGTGATCGTTGATCAAATTCAAGGGTGATCCAGTTCTTCCGGGCTGCCATGAGATCTCTTTCGTCTATATCCACATTTCGGACTTAGACTTTTCTAGTTAGTTATAGTTCATTAGTTTGGGGTTTAACCCTTCCTTTTTAGACTTTGGTTCATTATTAGATGTTTTGGTACATTGACTTTCAGGTTCTAGGCGTATTTTCCGCACTGTTAGTTGTTAGATCTTTTGGAAGTTTTTGGAACTTCAGTTTTAGCTATTTAACTTGCTTCTGTAACTTAAATGCTTTAGCTTTTGGTTTAGTTACTTGGTTAGTTTTGTAGTAGTGGTTCTCCCACCGGAGGGTTAGTGTGGGTGCCAATCACGATAGTCTGGGTTGCGACAAAGTTGGTATCAGAGCCTAGGTTCGTTGATCTCGATGTACCAAAACAGGTCTAGTAGAGTCTTACGGAACGGTACGCAGACGTTTGTACTTTTCTTCGAGAGGCAATATGACTTTAGGAAATCTCTCTATTTTCTCTTGTCTCCTTTCATGCTATACCTTGATTCCAATTGGTATCCGCCGATTCGAATTGGTATCTAACCTCCTTCACTCTTTTGTCCAGAGATGTTAACACTAGATTCAACGGCGTCAGGCCCATAGCTCCCGTCTATGCTACAGTTGAGAAATCTGCAGCGAGAGGTCGCAGTCGAGGCAGGGGTAGAGAAAGAGCTAGGGGTAGAGCCTGTGGATGTGTAGCACCTACTAGGGATGGAGCTCCTATCAAGAATGCTCCCAGAAATGAGAATCCTCATGCGCATCATGAAGAGGTAGAGTAAAACGTTGATGTTGAGGAGGTTGGACAAAAGGAAGAGGTGCGGGCTGAAACTATAGGTATTTCTCCTTTGGACCCAGTGTTAGCTCAGCAGATCATGTCATTTTTGAAGGGGTTGGTTGATCCTAGAGTGCTTCTTTCTGTTCAATCAATTCAAGCTCCTGCCAATCCTCCTATTGCTATCACTGTCCCCAAGGTGGGAGGGAATGTAGGTAATGATGATTTCTTCCATCCTTTGTGGGTTCTGTTATGACTGGTAATGAGCTTGAAATGTTGACTAAGTTTTTGAAGATAAAGCTTCCTGTATTTCTTGGTTCTGAGAATGAGGATGCTTATGAGTTTATCTTAGACTGCTATGAGACGCTTCATAAGTTGGGAATTGTTCATCAGCATAGGGTTGAGTTCGTGACTTTTCCGCTTCAAGGTGAGGCTAAGCAGTGGTGGATAGCTTATATGGACTGCAGATCTTTAGTTTTACCTCCACTTACTTGGACTCAATTTCATGCTCTGTTTTAGAGAAATATGTGCCTACGATTTTGAGGGATCGTAAGAAGGATGAGTTCATGGCTTTAGAGCAAGGTGGTATGACTGTGGCTGCTTATGAGGCTAAGTTTCATGCTTTCTCTAGATATGCTACTCAATTGGTGACTACTGAGGAGGATAGGATCTGTTTATTTGTTATGGGACTAAATTCTGAGTTGCAAGTATTATCTGTTCATATGACTTCTGCAGGGAGGAGCTTTAATGAGGTAACTGACTTTGTGAAGAAAGTACAGGGGATGAGGTGAGACGGTAAGGCTAAGGCATTGGCTAAAGGGCCAAGAACTCGGGTAACTTTCAATGTTCTTATTCCAGAGGATCAGGGAGGCCAACGCTGGCAGCAAAGCCAATTCAGTCCGCTATGACCGCCTCTACAGATAATTACTCGGGGACTCCATCTCATAATTTGGTTCAAGATAGCCAGGGAGTCGCACCTTCGACGTGCAGCAGACCATCTTTTGATCGTACTTGCTACAGTTGTGGAGAACTGGGGAATATGAGGAGAGATTGTCCCCACCCACTTGTGCTGGATTCCGTGCAGCAACAGACTAGAGAAGTGGTACCCGCGGGGAATGGTAATAATGGTCGAGGGCGTCTATAAGGTGGGCGAGGAGATAATCAGTGAGGCTGTGGAGGTAGAGGAAATGATAACGTAGGCAGGGGTAATGTGTAACCAGGCAGGGAAATCGCTCGACATGAGGATAGGGCTTAGTGTTACGCCTTTCCGAGCAAGAATGAGGCAGAGGCGTCAGATGCAGTGATCACATGTACTATTCTTGTCTGTGACCGGTGTCTAATATGTTATTTGATCCAAGTTCCACTTATTTTTATGTATCCCTGCATTTTTCGTCAGAGTTTTATATGATTTGTGATATACTTGATGCCCATATCCATGTTTCTACCCAGTTGGAGAGTCAATCACCATGTCTATCGTCCTTGTCCTATTTTATTTATGGGTTATCTGACTTGGGATGATTTGGTGATGTTGTAAATGACTGATTTTGATATAATCTTAGGCATGACTTGGTTGTCCCCCTCTTATGTTATACTTAATTATAATACTAAGTCTATAACTCTAGAAATTCCGAGAAGGGAAAAGTTAGAGTGGGAAAGGGTATACAGGCCTAAGCAAGCTAAGATCATATCCTCCATTCGGGCTAGGAAACTGGTAGGGCAGGGTTGTTTAGCTTATTTGGCTCATATTAGGGATGTTGAGGTTGAGACTCCATCTATTGAGTCTATTAAGGTGGTTTCAGAATATTCATCCTAGTGCTTCTCCATGGGGTGCTCCAATTTTGTTTGTTAAGAAAAAAGATGGTAGTATGAGAATGTGTATAGATTACCGGCAATTGAATAGGGTCACCATTCGAAACAAGTACCCCTTGCCTTGAATAGGCGATCTTTATGACCAATTGCAAGGTGCATCAATTTTCTCCAAGATTGATCTAAGGTTTGGCTACCATCAGTTGAAAATTAGCCCTGAATATGTGCCCAATACGGCATTTAGAACCCGCTATGGGCACTACAAGTTTCTAGTTATGTCCTTTGGCTTGACTAATGCGCATACAACTTTTATTAATTTAATGAATGGGGTGTTCAATCCATTTGTTGATTCATTCATCATAGTCTTTATTGATTTTATTTTGGTTTATTCGAAAAGTGAGGAAGAGCATGCCGACCATCTTCGTATTGTTTTGGGTGTCCTTGGGAAAGAAAGGTTGTATGCTAAATTTTCTACGTGCGAATTTTGGTTGACTTCTGTTGCATTTTTGGGACATGTAGTTTCAAAAGAAAAGGTAATGGTAGATCCTCAAAATATTGAGGCGGTTAAGAATTGCGTTCGGCCTAGCTTTGTCTGCAATTATTTTTTGCTGTGCTATTAATTGACATATTTCTAACTTTTTCCCGATGTTTTGCAGACATGGTCAGGACCAACATAGAAATGCCACCCCGGAAAAGAGTACGGGGTATCACAATCAACGAAGGGGGATCAAATCCTCTAAAAAGAGGAAGGCAAGAGCCTCCAACTGGAGATCAGAGAAGGGGCAAGAGGCCCATATCTGATAGGGTGACTACTGGTTCCCAGGCTACTTTATCTGAGCATGAGGATGACCAGCCTTTGCAGTCCCGGTGGGATGAGATCCAGGCTAGATCTCACCCTGACTCAGCCAGAGTCCCTCCAGCTCGTACACCAGCAGACTCAGTGCCAACTCCAGCACCCCCTATGGCTCCTGTGCCACCAGTCGTCCCTCCTCCCAGGCTTCTGAACAGATTGAAAGGTGATGGTTTGCGAACCATCCTCGAGGAGAATTTGATATCGACAGAAGGCATGGAGGGCAAGTACTCAGATGTGAGGGACACCCTCAATTTCCATAGATTCGAGCAGTTCACCAGGCCTCGAGGCCCCTATATTCCTTCATGGGTCTGGGAATTCTACACAACATACAGTGACTTGGTCCCAAATAGCAAGAAGAAGGCAAACGAGTTCAAACCAGTTAAGTCGATTGTGGTCCGGGGTAAAGAAGTTGAATGCAATAGAGAGTACATCAACACCATACTTGACAGGGGGTATGACTTTGAATACCCCAACTTGACTACTACCACATCTTCATTGGATGAGCATAAGGGTTGACTGGCCATTCATCTCAGACACCACCCCAAGGTGGATAGAGGTAGGAGCCCCGATTAAGAAGAAGGACTTAAGTGTAGCTGCGCGTTATTGTTTTTGATTCATCAACAACTCTATTATGCCTTCCCAAAATGAGTCCATTCTCCGTCATCTTAAGGCGGCCTTCCTTGGGTGGATTATTTGTAGGAGAACGTCGACTTGGGACTTATCATTTAGCAAGGGATGGCCATGACGGTCAAGTAGAGGCAGACTTCTCCACCATTTCCGGTACTGATCACAAAGTTATGCCGGCATGCTGGAGTCCCCAGGGATCCGACTAGAGATATTGATTCGATACCTGCAGAGGCTTCTTTGCCTACTCCGGCCTCCGGGCCTTCAGGTACCTCTGCCTTTTCTACTTCTTCATAGGTTCTGGGTGCCTCCACCTCATCCCAGTCAACCAAGATTACTCAGACGATGATCCTGAAGATGGGGCATCTGGCCCATTCAGCTGACGTGAGGGCGACCATACTCGAGAGATCTGTACCCTGGATGATTGAGGCTGCTATTTTGGCTGCACTGACCCCCCTCCAGACTTCTATTGACACTCTAACAACGAGAGTTTAGGCTTGTGATAGCATGAGGGGGAGACCTCCGAGGTGACGACTTTGAAAGCCGAAGTAGCAGATTTGAGGAAGGATGTAGACTATCTAAAGTCTACTGACTTCACTTCATTATTGGAGGCTGCTGATGATTTGGACGCCCCTGAGACTTCAGAGATTTCTCTGGCTACCACCGGAGATGTGCTTAGGGATGATGCAGTAGTTGATGACTCGGATGTAGAGACCGATGAGGAGCAAATAGAGATAAGGGAGGAGAACATTTATGGAGACCTGCCAGATATGGAGAAGACTATTGTACAGTATGTGATCCAGACATCGCTGACCGAGACATCCATGGCAGTTCCTAGTGGAGCTGGTCCTTCTGAGTTGACTCCGAGCCCGGATGCCCAAGTCCAGATTGATGCACGGGGCACTGATGCCCAGACAGGTGGAGTGAATGAGTAGACATGATCCCTTCTTTACCTCCCTCTCTGTATTACATTATTTTGACTTGTGGATATTTGTTTTGCATTTGAGGACAAATGATTTTATTTGTGGTGAGGTGAGGCCCCTTTTGTGACTCTCTTGTTTTGTGTATATATTACGGGTTTTGAGCTATAATTGTGTGTTACACTATTTTTGTGGATGATTGAGCTTGTGGCTCCTTGTTTTTAATTGTAAATGATTTTTGGACCCTTCTGAAAAAATTGTGCCACCTCTTGTTTGTGTTTGAATGTGGTTGTTCTCTTGCTAATTTTAGTATCGGTCTTGATTATTATCGATGACTTGAATAGTGCTCATAATTGAGCAGAAGTGAATGTGCGGCAACGATGAGGCCAAATGAAGTTGCATAGACAATATGTGAACTTTTTGCATCTCGTTGTGACTAGCCAAGTATCGAATTGAGTCTCTTGTGATGAACATTGCACACTGGCAAAAGTGTGGAGTCTTGTTTGACATTGGTGTCTATGCCTTGTGTGATGAGCTTACCGTAAACCATGTGTGATGACACCTACAATTTGCCCCATTGGTCCGGTTGACTAAGTGATGCAATCTCTTGATATGATTTTAGGCAACTTTAAAGAGTGAACAATTTGAAATTTTACCTCTTTTGTGGCCTACCTTATGAGTGTGTGAACCCTGTTTGAACACCCTTTGAGCCTTAGCCTTTTCTTGGAAGAAACTTGATAAAATTGTGACCTTTCTTGAACCATTACCCATAATCCTCATGATTTGTGGTTTCTGTGAATAGCCAACTTAGGCCAGAAGCCTAAGTTGGGGGTGTGGTGAAAAGAGAAGGTAAATCAAGAAGTGCAAGAAATTCCCCTTTGACCTATGGTTTTGAGAAAAATGGAACCCCTTCATATAAAAAAAAGAATGAAAAAAAGAGAAGAAGAATGAAAAAGTTGTGGAATAAAGTTGTGAAAGTGCAAAGAAAATGGGGTTTCCAACTGTCCGTGGAAAGTGAATAATGCGATGAGTTTTGAACATGAATGAGAATGAGGAAGAAAAGGAAAGGAACTGTTGTTCACACCACATTTTATAAGGATAGAAGTCAGTAAGCCTAAATGACCATACCTTTGCACTAAGCCCCGTTACAAGCTTTGAAAAGACCTTTTTGATCTTGAGTGATTGAAACAAGGGTTGATCGGAATATACGGGTAAACCTATGGGTGAATTTATGCACCGTGTTCATCTTTTTGAGTGTGAGCGTTGCATTTGATTCCAGAGCTTCAAATTGTGAACCATTGTGTGTGAATATGAAATCATTCTTTGTGTGAGGGCATTTGAGTATCATTGTTGAGTTTGAAATTGCATTTGAATCAAGTACTGTGAACTTGAGAATCTTTGATAATGGTGAGTCACAACTTGAATCTTTGAGTGCACAATTGATCCTTGCATGAGTAAGTTGAGTCTTTTTGGGTGCATTCATGATTGAGTCTTGTGTAGCACTGTTTGAGACATCCTTTTTCAACTGCTGAACTTGAGTTTTACTTGAGGACAAGCAAAAGTTTAAGTTGGGGGGTGTTGATGATTCCATGATTTGGACTCATTTAGGGCTTCATTTTAGTAGATTTAGTGTCCTCAAATGCATATTTTGTGCCAATAACTGATGTAAATCCTTGAATTTTAGGTATTTGGATTGAGGAACAAAGAATGGACATTATTGAGCAAAAAAGGAACAAGGCAACTGAAAGAACAAAGAAAAGAAGGCCTGAGGATTGCCTAAACCATTGGGTGAGTCGCCGAATGGCTATGATCTCGCCTAATGTTCCAGTGTGCCAAGCCATGAAGGAGAAAATTAAGTTGGCGATAGAAAAGAGTTGTCGGCGAGTCATCGAACGGTTCCTTGATGCAGTGTCATATCTCCCAAAGTTACAGAGCTTGAGGTTGGTAAACGCCAAAGCTAAAAGGAGATGGAATTGACCAAAGGGCGGATCGCCGAGTGAATCGGCGATCCTGACTTATTGCGCCGAATGGTCCTTCGCAGCACATTTTTGGGCGACTATAAATACGTTTTTAAATACTTAGTTTAGTATGCAGTTTAGAATTTATCATAGATATTGTTCAGTTTTCAAGTTTGAGAGCTTAGAACTGAGTTTAAAGGCAGTTTTCCTTAGCTTTGAAGATTTCCATTTCTAAGAAATTGGAAGTGGGTGTTGAAGATTCTTTATCATAGACCTTTGTAAATACTATATCAATCTTACCCAAGTAATGGAAACATAATTTGGTAACGATTTTTACCTTTTTATTATGTGCTAAAACCCCAATTCTTGGGGTGTGATTATGGGTTGATTTAGCTGTTGGGTATTATTGATTGATAGTATAAATGATGTTTAAAAGTGATTTTGTTCATTAATTGTGGTTCAAATTAATGGGTTGTAGTTGCAAATACAATCATAACTTTGTGTTTTTGGCTTGCTCGAGAGAGAGGTTTAAAAACCAAAATTTCTGAATCGATGGTCTATGGGTATTGGGTTGTCATGGGTTCAGCTCAAGAGAGTGAACCCTAAACCCTTTTCCACACATTCAGCTCGAGAGAGTGAATGAACTAAAGCGTAGGCTGTTCTTAATTGCTGCTTACTGGTGTTTGAGAGAAACAAATTTGATTCGGGGTAAACTGTTCGAGATAAAGTTTATCCCCACTAAAGTCTAGCTTATTCAGTAATTTACAACTATTCAGTGTTAATTGCAATCACCCAATTAGACACCTTAGCCCATAATCCAATCACATCTCAAGAACCCGTCACCATACTTGTTATTTTCGTGGTATTTGTTGTTCTAGACGATAGTTGAAACCAATTTCCCCTTAATATTTGACACTTGTGTCACCCCAAATTTGAACCATGCTTTTATTCGTAAATGTTTTTAGCTATGATTGGCTTGAGCATATTCTTACTTGCCTATTGATTCTCAATTACAAACCACTCCTTTGGGACTCGACCCCAACTCACTAGTTGGGTTATATCACTACTTACGATCGTTGACACTTAGTATTTGATGAAGCGTCCTGATACGTGAAAGCAGAGTAGCGAACTGATGCCTCAATGGGACCTCACTTGAATTTAATTCATCATTCCTTCTCCTTGAACTACATGGTACTTGATTCCCTTAAAACCCGGGCTATTTAGATTGTCCAAAACAAGGACTCGGTCACATTTTTTTTCCTTTCAAAAAAGAGTCCGTTCAAAACTTGTCTCATTGTCTACTTCTTTATCTGGAAACTCTTCGTGTATTCAATCAAAGAGGGGTGTAGACACGTGATTTTTTTACCGAATTTGATGTTTTACACAATTTTTATGCTACAATATTTCTTTCATATCTTCATTAGTTATTTTGATTTTTTTAATCTTATTTTAGTAAGTTGATTTTAAAACTACAAAAATAAAGTTATGTTCTAGGCGAAGTTTTATTTTTCAAGAGAAGAAAAAATTTACAATTTTTTTTTTATAAATAAACTACTGTTTCTTAATTATATTTTAAGATTAACTATTTAGCTTTTCTTATATTTTTAGTAGTTCAAAATAGTTGACTAATATTTTTACTATTATAATTTTTGATATATATATATTTAATTTAAAATAAAATAAAATCATTAGCCTAAACTATACCACTACCCTCACTCATACCTAAATTTCACTACACTCTCATCCCCATTTTCTACCCATCAACACACAACCATCCTATATTAACACACATACACATGCCAAAAATCAGCACATACCTACAGAAGGGGAAGAAAAAGAAACATATACCACACAAACATACCTTACTATACAACAACCCAAAAATATAATTCACACCAAAACATAATCTTCCTTCCGATAACACACCCAAACATACAACATGCATAGTTAGAAAAAACCACAAAGATTGAGTACGAGGTTTGCTTTCATGATTTTAAGTTCGTGATTTTTTATTGTGTTTTTTTCTTCTTATGAATTAATATTAACAAAAAGTAACATTGTATCTTCATTGTATAGCTTGATTTCATAATTATATAAGATGTGATTTGAATGTTATGAACTTGCACAAATTTATATGTATTTAATTATTGCATTATAATATTTATATCTTTTTGAACCTTTTATATCGTTAAATTTAGAAATAAAAATTGTATAACATGTGATTATGTCTTGCATGTTTAAAGATCCCTTTCCAACTCTTTTCTTTAATTAATTATCGAATGTGTTTGGTGCTTATGCCTTATTAATTTTGATAAATTCTCTGTTGGGTTGTGTTTAAATAAGTGATATATTATTTTTATGCAATAATATGAGTGTTGTATCTTTTGGGTGCTAACTTAGCTTATGCTTTAAAAATGACAAACTAATTTTGGTAGACAAATTTAGACACATTAAAAAGTGGTTTCAATAAAGAATGTGATCATACATCTTTTTTGAGACAGTTAAAAGAAATTCAATGATGCGGTGACGCAGTTTATCAAAAATATAATCGACTTTTATTAATTTAAAGTAAGACTGTAGACAAAATTACTAGGTGCGATGTGAAGAAAGCATTTATGCTCTTAAAGCATTTATGCTCTTAAACTATTTATCTGTCAAAAATTGAGAATAAAGTTATGGATCTATTTGAGATTAATAAAAGTTAAACAATAAAAATGCGAACAAATCATGACCTGAAATAAGATATTCAAAAAGAATTTAAGTATAAGTCGATATAAGCAACCGTGCTAGAATCAAGAGACTCGAGGGATGCCTAATATCAGTCAAAAGAAATCCTTACGTGAATTTCTAATTTGCAGACCAAATAAAGAGTCATTTTCTTTTGATTAGGGATTCAAAAAGAAGGTGACTTGGAACACCGTAACTCATTTCCAAGTGCTACTCCAAAAAAATAATTTCTATTCAATGCCGTCAGTTAAAAATTGAAAAAACCCTTTCTTGCAGTAGAAAAAGAGGTGTGACAATATTGATAAATATCAAAATTTGTAAGGAATATTTTCTAATAAAATTTGAGAGTAGCTTTCTAAAATTGGTTAACTTAACTATGATTATTATATTTGTTAATATAATGTAATCTTGACCTTTGAATTTTAAATAAGACATATGTTTCTTATCTAGACATGTATTTGATGAAATGTAAATAAAGTGTAATAATTTTTTTTGGATTTTAGTTAATCCACAGTACTTGCATTGTTGAACAGGAGATTGAGTTTGCCATACTTGGATACTGTGGTGTTCACAGTATTTTTAGGTCTTCTTCTTTTGCAATGTCACAATGCACAAAGGTTATTGATGATGGATCTGAATTTTCACAAACTTTTTGAGTCAAGTCATCTTGAATATGTGCAATCACCACTTAGCCAGTCATGCAACAACTTCACCGATGCCACTAGAACACCAGTTATGATTGCAACTTTACATTCATTCCTAAAGTAATAGGAAAGAAAGAATGTTGATTCCGTGCTCATCAATTTGAGCTCATAATATATCGATACTGAAGTAGTATTTTTACCCTTTAGAATTCATATGACTTATAGACTTGAAACACATGTAGGATACAATATGTCAAATTTATATTAAATAATACAAAAAAAATTCCTACTTTATTGGACTTATTATGAACAATTTTTTACCATTTTTAATCAATTTTTTTGTCCATATGAGCGCACTTTATTAGAAATATAGAAGGACCAAAAGCCCAAAACAAAATCTTAGTCTGGTCCAAAAGTAACCCAACCCATAAAAATACCTAAATAAAAAATATAGATTTCCGATACTTTTTCAAAGTGATCGATCATTATCTATCTTGTCTTGTGCGTCGCCTTAGTAAACTCCTCCTTGTTGTTGCCTAAACAAAAAGTTAGAGGTGCAGTGCTCTTGTTCTCCATTTTTGTACCTGTTGTGCTTTCTTCATAATACTAAGGTGAGTGTATCTCCTTCGTGATTTCATTTTCCCTACACTGTGAGCTGACTTCGATTTGCTCAATTTATCGTGCCCTACTTTTTCTTTACCCCTTTTGTTCTCTTCTTTTCCTTAACCCATTTAAGGTGGTATGAAAACATAAAATCTTCCTACCTTCGCCATGATATCTGACCTCCATCATTAGATTCGAGTACCTACATTCTCTATTGCCTTGCATTCCCTATATAAGATTTTTATTTTCAACATATTTTATATGTTTATATTTGATGATGAAGCTTTTATGGAAAAAGGACTTCTTTATTTATTTGCATCTTGGCTTTACCGCTACTGAACTTTACCCTCATTTCCTCTTATCTTGCATGTTTTAATTTTAATGTTTGGAATTATTGACTTGTCTGCATTAAGAATCTTCCAACAAGTTATAGTGAGTTGTTAAAAGGTATTGTACATTTTCTTTAATTCTTGCTTATATGCTTTGTTTGCTGAAGAATCTGCAAGAAAATTCCCCTCCTTGTAAACTCGGATGTTGACTGGTTGTTGGAGTCTGTAACAAAGAGATTACTAATGAACAATAACAATAGTTCTCAAAGACACGTTTGTATTGATAAACTGAACCAACTACAACTTTTGTAAACAACAACAATACTTGATAAACTATATTTAAGGCAATTTGAAATACAAGAAGAAATAACTAGTGATAGATAGATAAAAGAAATGGGATGAGAAGTTAGAATGAAGTAGGAGATGAGAAACTAGAGAAATAGAGATGAGATAACAGAAAGACCCATCATGATTTTGCTTGCCCCATTATGCCCAGTACTTGTTCTGTTTATACATCTTATTGCAGCAAACTCTGTCCTTTGTCACGTGACCTCCCACTTTTCCAAACGTAATCGCCAAGTCTTTTAGGAGGAATTACTCTTCTAGAGCTCTTACGTGGCATATCCATGTGATTATTCTCCGTGGCAGCCCCCATGTCATCCAGGTCAGCAACTTGACTCCTCTTGTTCACAACAATACTCCTTCCCTGAAAAACAACCTTGTCCTCAAGGTTGGGGTTAGGTTGATCTGCTAATGGTGTTGTGTCGGTCAGGTGCGGTGGAGTGATTTGTTGAACTGGTTTGCCAACACATCGTTTCAAGGCAGAATCATGGAACACAAAATGAATTTTAGCAGCCTCAGGATTGTCCAATTTGTAAGCGACGACTCCTACACGTTTTAGAATTTTGTAAGGACCAAAGTAGCACCGTCCCAACTTGTGATCGTGTTGCAAACGCAGAGTAGACTGCTTGTAAGGTTTAAGCTTCACAAAGACCCAGTCCCCTACCTCATATGTAATCTCAGTGCGAGATTTATCTGCGAAAGCCTTCAATCAATTTTGAGCTTTTGTCAGATTATGCTTGAGTAGTTGTAATACCTTGTCCCTTTGCAGCAAGAAGGACTCTACTAACTCACTTGATGTACTTCCTAGTATATATCGTGCAATAGTAGGAGGCTCACGCCCATACAAAGCCTGAAAAAGAGTCATTTCCGCTGAAGTTTGGTACGAAGTGTTGTACCAGAACTCTGCCCAAGGCAACATGGAAACCCAAGTAGCAGGAACATCAGCAACATAGCATCTTAGGTACTGCTCAACACATTTGTTGAGTGCCTCAGATTGTCCATCCATTTGAGGGTGATAAGTTGTACTCATAGCCAACGTGGACCCCTGCAAACGATGAATGTATTGCCAAAAAGAGTGAAGAAAACGAGGATCTCGATCAGTTACAATAGTTCGAGGGGTTCCATGTAACCTGATAACCCAAATCACAAATGCTTCAGCCACCGTATAAGTAGACAAGGTGGATGGTAAGGGTATAAAATGCGCATATTTGGTGAGACGATCCACCACGGTCATGATGGTAGTCTTGCCTTTGGAGCTAGGAAGGCAAGTGATAAAATCCATGGCAATATCCTCAAAGACTTGGTCCGGTAATGGCAAAGGTTGAAGTAAACCTGCCTGGTGCAGGTGAGAGTCTTTCATCTGTTGGCAAATGTGGCAAGTTTCGACCAAAAACTGGACATCCTTGTGCATATGCTTCCAAAATAAGTTGGAGAACAATCTATGGTAAGTCCGAGAAACCCCAGCATGACCCCCAATAAAAGTGGCATGAAACTCAAACATCAACTTATGGCGCAAAGGTGAATTAGTAGGAATTACTGTCCGACCTTCGTAAAATAATATCCGCTCCTTAAACTGGTAATCAACAAAGTCCTCATCCGATCTTTGTTTCTCTTGTTGTATTGCTAGTAACTCCGAGTGATTAGCATTTAGTTGTCTCAATTCTTGTTCCAGTTCCAGTGACGTAATAGAGATGATCATATAGGTTGCCTCAAAGTTACGAGAAAGTGCATCTGCAGCAGCATTTTGTTTCCCAGGCCTATAGACTATCTAGAAATCAAACCCCACTAACTTGGTGAGCCATTTTTGTTGCTCAGGAGTTTGAATAGTCTGATTCGTGAGGCTCTTCAATGATTGTTGATCAGTAATAATAGTGAACTTTTGCCCCAACAAGTATTACCTCCATTTACTCACAGCTTGAGTTATTGCAAACATATCTTGATGGTAAGTGGATGCCTTTTGCATTGGGGCACTCAATTGTTAACTGAAGTATGCTATTGGATGGCCCTTTTGAGAGAGTATAGCACCAATTCCTTGCCCCGATGCATCAGTCTCAACCTGAAATTCTTGGCCAAAGTCAGGCAGACATAAGATAGGAGTAGAAACCAGTTGGGCCTTAAGAATGTCAAAGGTCTGTTGCTCTGCCTCTGTCCACTGATAGGAGTCTCGTCGCAACAAGTTATACAGCGGCCCTGCTGTAGCTGCAAAGTGGTGAATAAATCGTCGATAATACCCAGCAAGTCCAAGGAAACTGCGTACCTCTTTTACTGCTTTAGGAGGGTGCCATTGTTGTATCACCTCAATTTTATCTGGATTCACTGCCAAGCCTTGTGCGGAAATAATGTGGCCCAAGTAATCAACTGAAGGCTGCCCAAACAAACAGTTAGATTGTTTTGCCACTAATTAATGTTGCCGTAGTAATTGTAAGATAGTCTCCAAATGCTCCAAATGTGCGTTCCAAGAAGGCTTGTAGACCAAGATATTGTCAAAAAATACGAGAACAAAGCGACGCAAATGTGGACTGAAAATCTCATTCATTGTTGCCTGGAAGGTTGAAGGAGCATTAGTTAATCCAAATGGCATTACTAAGAACTCATAGTGACCATCATGAGTTCGTAAGGCTGTTTTAGACACATCCTCCGGCGTCACACGAATCTGGTGGTAACCTGAGAGTAGATCAAGCTTAGAAAAATAATAAGCCCCATGCAATTCGTCAAATAATTCATCAATTGTTGGGATTGGGAACCGATCCTTTACTGTGATTGCATTTAGTGCTCGATAGTCAACACAAAAATGCCAAGTACAATCTTTCTTTCGAACCAGAAACACCGGTGATGATAATGGGCTGGTGCTAGCCCGTATCACTCCTTCTTTAAGCATCTCTGAAACCATTTGCTCCATGACCTATTTCTAAAAATAAGGATACCTATAGGGTTTAACATTCACCGGTTGTGCCCCAAAGTTGAGATGTATAGCATGATCCTGGATACGAGAAGGTGGTAATCCCGATGGCTTATGAAATACATCAGAATATAGTTCTAACAAAGTTGCTAGTTCCACAGTACGCTGCTCTGTAACAGAGTTATATCTAGTAACTATCTCAAGACAAAAATAGGATGCAATGGCTTCCGTAGCTGCCATTCGTCTTAAGCTATGCAGTTGTACATGTTGCACATCAGTCGGAGATACACCCTGCCATACTACTTGGTTTCCTCCTAAATTGAATTCCAAAGTTCTCGTCGCATAGTTAGGGTGTACTAGACTTAGGTTTCCCAACCATGAAACCCCGAGAACAAGGTCGGCGCCATGTAGTGACAAAATATAGAGGTCTTCAATGAGCGTAGTTCCCTGAATCAACACCGTGACACCTCTGGAAACTCCGTCACAACGGAGGCGCTGGCCACTCCCCACAACCATAAGGAAGTTGGAGATGGTTTCAATGGACAATTGCAAGAAGCGTGCAACTCGTTCCTGAATGAAATTATGGGTACTTCCTCCATCCACCAAGATCTGAATCGAAGTCCCATTCACTTGCCCCATAAATCGAAGTGTAGACGGTGAACTTCCTCCGGCTAGTGCATTGTAGGAAATAACGGAGTCTTCATGTAACTCTAAGCACTGCAAATCCTCAGCAAAAATATCATCTGTGACAAAAGGGTCCGGCAGTAGAGGGTCCATAGATGTCCCATCTGTAAGGAGTAGAAGATGGGGTGGGGTTTTACATTTATGGCCTACAATATACTTCTCCTCACAGTAATAACAAAGACCACGCTCTCGATGGCTTTGGATCTCAGGGTGTCTTAAACGCTGGAGTGGTGGCCTATTTTGTGTTGGGGTCGATAATGAAGCAGGAGCAATGGACTTAGAAGATGGATCGTGAAATGTTTTAGTGCGAGGGTTTGGAAGCAGGGGTCAAATTCTATTAGCCAAGGCGGGTCGGACCTGCCCCTTTTCCGCTTGGATCCTCTTCTCATGTATATGGGCTAAATCAAGAGCTTCTTCAAAACTTTTAGGTCCATGAGCAAGTACTGAACCCTTAATATCCTCTCTTAGTCCAGAGATGAATAGACGAACCATCAGCCCCTCCGAGATATCATTGGTCTGGTTTGCCATAGCCTCAAAACGTCCCTGGAACTCCGATACCGTGGTCGTCTGACGGAGCTTCGCCAATCTTCCCTCTGCTGACTCAAGCCCTTTTGGTTGAAAACGAATCTTCACTTTTCAATGAAATGGTCCCATCCGACTAGTTGTTTATTACGAAACAACCATCGGTACCAATCCAAGGCTTCTCCATCAAGGTAAAAAGACGCTAAGGTCATTCTGTGAGCCGCCGCGATGCCGTAGAAATCAAAATAACGCTCAGCCTGAAATAGCCATGCTTCTGGGTTTTCACCACCAAAACTACCCAATTCCACCGAAGCTGGTTTATGACGAAGGGTTGGTGTTGTTGGAGCATCCATGAAAGGATCTCGTTGAGGATCACCCATCAGAACTATTTTCCCCACCATCTCTTGGAAGAAGCCTCGCATGTCAGCGAGATCCTTGGCGAATGAATCCTTTACTTCTTTCATTGATTCTGCAATTAGAGCCTTGAGTTGTTGGTCCTCCATTAAAGACCTCTGGATGAAAGCACCAATGTAACAAAAAGATTACTAATGAACAATAACAATAGTTCTCAAAGACACCGTAGTATTGATAAACTGAACCAACTACAACTTCTGTAAACAACAACAATACTTGATAAACTATTTTTAAGGCAATTTGAAATACAAGAAGAAATAACTAGTGATAGATAGATAAAATAAATGGGACGAGAGGATAGAATGAAGAGGGAGATGAGAAACTAGAGAAATAGAGATGAGATAACAGAAAGACCCATCATGATTTTGCTTGCCCCATTATGCCCAGTACTTGTTCTGTATATACATCTTGTTGCAGCAAACTCTATCATTTGTCACGTGACCTCCCACTCTTCCAAACGTAATTGCCAAGTCTTTTAGGAGGAATTACTCTTCTAGAGCTCTTACGTGGCATATACATGTGATTATTTTCCGTGGCAGCCGCCATGTCATCCAGGTCAGCAACTTGACTCCTGTTGTTCAAAACAGAGTCTATTTATTTCTAGATAAGTAACTGTCATCTCCCCTGGGATCTTTTAGATTTCGCTTTAAAAAATGCTCATACGAAACGAGTCTACTTCTAGAGTTATATTTTGAATCCCATTCTCTTCACAAAACATTAAAGTTTCTAAGTTAGTTTTATTTTCTCCTTCATATCTGCTGCATTTCTAATAGATTCTGTTTGAGCATAGATTAAATTTTCATCCCTATTTCTCAAACAAAATCCATATGTACTCATCATTGGGTTTCTTCTGCAAGCCTCATTTGTAATACATGATGATTTTTTCCTCAAGGTGTCTCCAAGTTAGTGAGTGATAAATACAGTTTGAGTTTGTACTTAATGAGCACCTCCACCATGGCTGGCCAGTGAATTGGAAATCTTTTAATCCATTGATACAATATCAAAATTTATTCCCTACCATGAAGTTAAAATTGATGTCTCCTCCATATCTTCTAGCATTCCTTCTTTTCCATAGGGACTACATTATCAAAAAAAGGTAATGTTCTATATAAAGTCATTAGTTTTGGTGGACCTGTGAGCCTTTATAAATGTATTTTTACGTGTTGTAGATGCATGTTGTCAACGTTTATACCTGCAAAAATAGAAAAATTCTTCCACAACTTGTTGGCTATGGGAGCTATTAGTAAAAATTGACTCATAGTTTCTTCAGCATAAGTGTCACAACAGTGGCATCTAGAGACTGCTGTTATCATCATTCTCTTCAGGTTGTCATGATCACATGTCTAGACTCTTCCCTTCTTCAACTTGTTCCTAGGTTGATTTTACTGAAAAGATTTCTTTAGTATTGGACATCTACCAAGGTTTATCATCATTTTTTCTTTCTTTAAGTGGTTTGATTGTATCCATTATATTATCTACCATATCCTTTGACAATTTACTCCTTGGTTTAGGAATATCACATGTTCTTTGGCTTATGAAATCCTTTACCTCTATTTACTCTTCCACTACTTGTTGTAACAAAGTTCTCCTTGTTTTGTGTTATTTTCCTGCTAGGATCTGCCACCAAATGTGATATTCAACTTTTTCCCTTAGCATAAACATTTTTCTCCAAAAGCGAGAAGCTTCGCTGCCTTATACTAGGATAGGATATAACTTCTTATAATATATATTCCACATTTAGGTACTCCACAAGGATGATGTGCTCACTCTAAAAACCCATCAAAGTTTTGAAACCAGAGCTTTTGATATATCATGTATAGATGTGAAGTTCAATCCCCCTTCCACCTTGGGAAGTAGAGGTGGACATAAATACCGGAAAATCAAAAAATCGAACCCAACCAAACTAATTCGATTCTTCATTTTAAGTTCTTTGGTTTTTCAGCTCGGTGTCAGTATCTTTTTTTTCAAAAGGTTAATTTTTCGTTTCGGTGTTTGGTGTAAGTGTTTCAGAATTTTGGTGCACCAAAGAACCGAACTTTTTTTAAAAAGAAAAAATTTCAAAAAATATTATATATATATCTATATTACTTTAAAAGCATCAACTCCTAACCTTAATGTTAAAATACTAAAATACCCCTATCCCACATTACAGCCCCCACGCTATATACATACACCCAGTCGAAAACGCCAACAATTAAACCTGCTACACTTTCGACATCCCTCTTCGCCTCAAAAAACGACCATTGGTAAGCGACACCACTTCTGCCGCCTCCTCAATCAAAACAACACCTCCGTCCAGCAATAACAAACAGTAGCACCCTACCACTTTCCCCTATTTCTATGTCTGCCACTGAGATTCTTTCCCCCCATCAAACACACCACAAATACAGTTTAAGCACTGGCACTCAGAAAAAACTCAAACACATCATCAAGGCATCTGCTCTGCCGTTCAAACAACACAACTTAACATCTGTTGTGCGATTTCATTAACACATTGTATGTTCTTCCCTTCTGAATGAAATTCCGTTATCTTTGGAAAAAATTACAGTCTAAAATAAGGCAATATGAAACACATTCATATGGAATCCGTCACTTCGTTTCATCCCCTGGCAGCAACAACAACAGTCACATACCTACAGGGACAATTTTGTTTTTTCATTCAACTGGTTACATACAATTTCGTAGCCATTCAGAAATAACATTGTTGCACTCATGTCCTCAGGTACCTGCAGTCATCAAAATTCAACCAACATGGCGACTGAATCGGAACTAGCAAAACAGTCTGTACCGATAAACAAGTTACCAAAAAACTCTATTGATTCTGTGATTAGAGTCTTAGTTATTCGAAGAGGTTCAATAACACCTTATAAGAATTCAAGGAATGTAGGAACTTACAGAACAATCATATTAGTTGACGAAGAGGTAACAACATTGACACTTTTACTTCTTTTATCGCACTGTTACTATTTGTTCTACTTATGCCACACCTGCTTAATAATAGGGCACAAAGATTCAAACAACGCTATTTAATAAGCATATCGAAACATGGAAGGATTTTTTGAAGCCAAATAAGAGTTACTACATTGCTAAATGACGCTATGATCGTGTCAACCCCAACAACTCTTCTGTGCATAAAGAAGTTGAATTGGCCTTTACAGACAACACTGTCATAAAGGAGACCATCCATGAGGTTTCAACACAGAAATTTTCTGATGGCTTTTTATCATTAGACGCTGCTGATAACTTACATAATGGTTCTATTCTAGGTAACTATCCAAACGTCAAAGTTGTTATTTTCATGCTCCATTACGTAAGTGCTATCGCTAATTTACACGAGCAATTTCCAAACTTGATTTGCGTCTTAGTTTCGGTGAATCCCATCATTCAAAATGCAACTTCGAAGAGACGAGAAATAGTTGTTACAAATGAGTTGTAAGTTTTGCTGATTCATAATGTAACATCTATATATATATATGACGGTGCCCTGACTTTTTACTTCTAACTGATACTGTAGGATGGAGCCTACAACTGTAACTCTTTGGGGAGATTTTGCTGAAAATGACGGTGCATTCCTTGATAAGCTTAAAGATGATAAACCTATACTCGGCTTATGTGACGTTAGAGTTTCAATCTATAAAGGTATCCAACCATCTATTGTAGCCGCTCAATGACTATAAACTGACTATAGCTCCTGTTTGTAAACATTAACATGTCTTTCTCATACTAGGCCGATTTGGGATCTCTACTATTCCTGTGAGCAGCGTCTTAATCAATCCAATTTTCCAAAAAGCAATCGACCTTCGAGCCTGGTACATTACCTTATTCACAAACGTGTTCAGCACGGTTACTTTAACCCAACTGCCAAAACATATCATCAAACTACACTTCACTATTGTAGTCAAGTGAAATCAAACGTTGCTCTAACACGACATAATCCCTCTATTATCATTGTTCTGCAGTTACATATACCCAAATACCTGAAAAACATATGCACTGAACATACCTCACTCTTAATGGCTCGCACCACTAACTAACCTTATTGTATATACAGGCACGAAATCATAGAGGCTCACAACAAAGATATTATAGTAGCACCAACTAAGGCAATGAGAAGAGCTATAGAAGTTCCGTTGGACCATATTCTTGATGGGTTGTTGGCTGAATCGGAGGTACATACTAACCAATAATCCACCCCTCCATAAATAAAATTCAAGTGTATGTTTAACATATATTCACAAATATGGTATATTGGTGCTTTGCAGGATTCTATGTACAAGTTCAAAGCAACGATTGTAGACATACTCAATAAAGATGAGCCATGGTATTTGTCATGCAAAACATGCCGCAAGAAAGTCAGAGTTATAAAAGAGGCTGCAGCTTGTATTAATTGCAACATTTATAATGCAGAATATGCAATGAGGTTAGACTCTGTTAAAACTCCATTACACAGCTACTCCTTATAAAACACAAACTTTTCATATTAAATTCTTACCCCTATGTTGAAGATACTGCTTACGACTTGAAGTGTGTGGTGGAGAAAAACCTGCTCGAGTCGTACTTTTTGAAGTGGCTAATAATTTACTAGGTTGGAAGGTGCAAGAGTACATACAAACAACCTCAATAAAGGTATGAAATTTTTTGATAGAGTTCACTGAATTCACGTCGTATTTATATAGTATCATGTGTACCTTACTGGCAACCTTCATACTAACATATTCAATTGTTTATATCTTATAAAGAAGGAAGAATGTCACTACTACCGCAAATTGGTGTTGAGTAAAGACAAACAATTCAACTTCCTTGTCAGAATTGATTTGACAGATGCAAACCCCCGTAGGAGCTTAATTGCCGAAGAAATAAATCAACTAGAAGATGAAGCACCAATTATCCTGGAAGAAGCAGTTAGATCAGTGAGGAAGTACAGGAAGAGGGCTAAGAAAACCACAAATGCAGAGGCCCAAATCAACCAAAAGAAACCCAAAGCCGCTAAAGATTAGACATGTTTCTAAATTCTGTAACTAAACAATGTGTCGCTTATACCGTATAACCAATGTCTGTATCTTATTATCTATTTATGTGTGAAATTCATATGTGTTATTTGTATATATAGCCTCTGCTCCATATTACCTTCTTCCATAGACAACCATTTTCCAATGGCTACCATAGACTCCCCCAACCAAACTATGGTTATCCACTTGAGGATGCTTACAAATATATTATGTTTCATATGTACAACAATTACTTCCTAGGAAGATTGAATACTATTAAATTTGCATACCATTGCAGAAAAAAGTAACTTCATGCCAGTATACTTATAAATAAATAATAAACACTGTTATATTTCATTAATCTAAAGATGGTGCAATTTACTTTGAATTTTTTTTATAGATTTAAGGAAAAAGTAGAGTCGATATTTTTAATAATACATTCAAATTTGATCTATGAATTTAAAGTTTAATTAATTAGCACAAATACCAATTCACCATACACCACATTTATTATTAATCTTCATAATACCAAAGAAGGAAAAGTTGTTTGAATAATGTTTGGTGTCTTTTACGACATATCCTAACTTTACATTTAGATTAGGGTAAAATTTCAACAACATTATGTTTTTATATAAATCAAAACACTATCTACGAGACTATATGTATTTTTGTAACTAAAAA